>PVLD010015417.1:0-48608 GCA_004027595.1 Dinomys branickii | reverse complement strand
ATGTGGAGTTTTCCCCCAGTGCACCCTTCCGGGGGCTCTCTAGGGGCCAGATCTCAAGTTTTTCCTACCATGATCCTCTGATTATTACTTCCTCTTGACCTAAATGTTTTAACAGGATTTTAACAAACTGCACTTACCTAAGAAATATGTTTGCCCTGTTTTGTTTTCCTTCAATAAATGACATGGCACCTCCTTGTAGGAAGGAAGCAGGGTTGAGACCCTGAAGTGTTACTGCAATTTACCTCTAATTGGGGTGGGAGCCTTTGCAAGGGGAAATGATTTACTCGTTTGTTAAGCACATACTGAGGGAGTTGTGTTCCTGGCCTTGATTTTAGTGCTGAGGATATCCCTTTAACCTAAAGCCCCAGCTTAAAATACGCTAATGGGGTGTTTTGTTTTGCTTGGTTTTTTGAGACAAGGTCTCACTATGTATTTTGTTTTGGTTTGGTTTTCTGAGACGGTCTGTCTGTGTAATGTAGGCTGGCCTTGAACGCACTAGCCCACACTGGCCTCAAACTTGCAGCGATGCTCCTGCTTCAGCCTCCTGAGTGCTGGGGTACAGATGTGTACCACCATGCCTAGCTTACACTGTTTTTTAAAGTGGTTTCTCTCAGCCCCAGATCCCTTCAGGAATATCTTTGTAGAAGGCACAGAATAGGTCTGTGGGCAAAGGGACAGGTGAGACCAGTGGGAGAGACGAGCTGCTTTATTCCGCACCATCGCTGTGCATTGACCGGCTGGGCAGCTCAGGCCTGCCCTGTGGCCCAGGCTAATGGGAGTTCCAGGGGCTTCACTACTCAGCCAGTACGCTCTGGGTGCCTGCTCTTTTCAGGTGTCCTGGACAGTGCTGGGGTGCAGCATGGCCAAGGTAGTCCTAGCTCCAGTTTTCACAAAGATCTTACTCCATAGGTAATGCACAACTGTCATCAGAAAGTGACAGCATGAGGGTGGTGGGAGGGGAGGTAACGGGAGTGAGCCATGGTCGCATTTCCATGGCCCGTCGACCTCGCCTTAGGTTCACTTTCCCATGCCCCCTACATGCTGTTTCTTGCCCTGGGGAGGCAGTACCGGGGTGCAGAATTGACCAACTCGGACCCCACTTACCGCTCACAAAAATGAGCCTCGTGAAGGGATACACAAGAACAAGGGAGGAGTGTGGCGCGGTGGCGCATGCCAGAAGGCTGAAGTAAGAATCACCGTCATCCTGAACTAAATAGCAAGATCCTGTCTCAAAAAAAAAAAAAAAAAAAAAAAGGAAGCTGACTCGTCTTGAGCTCGGGTCTGGAGTGGCTGAATATGAGATGGGCCCAGAGATAGTAGCTAAAAGTGCTAACTGCTCCAGAAGCTGCAAGGCCTCGGTCCCCTAAGTCTTGAGAAGGTCCCTCTCAGCAGGTGCATGAGTTGGGCGATATCGCCCTCTGCTGGCCTTGATATGCCAGTGTTCCCACTCGGGCTGTGGCATACCCAGCCTCAAAGCCTTCACATCTCTACATCTCGAGAGAATATAGATAAGGACGTTGTGGCTCTGTTCTCAGCCAGCGTCTGGATTATTGTACCCGCTTCCCCAGCTCCCAGTCCCTATAGGACAAAGGAGCTCAAGCCATTTAATAAGGCTTATGAGTCCCTGCACAACCCCAACCTGGTGACCTAAAAGGTTTTCACCTGGCTGCGCCCTACTCCAAATTCAGGTCAGTGGTTCTTTCATTTGAGCATCATAAATCCTTTTGGGGACTTAATGCATGAACACGTGAGTTAGAACCCCTTTTTGTTCACTGAACGCACTGAAGCGCTTGCCACAACCAGCACTGTCTGTGCCAGCCTTCCGAAGGAGCTCTGCTCATCAAGTCAGCCTGGGCTTCCCTTCCAGAAAGACCTGCTCTAACCCAGGCTGGAGCAGGCAGAGCCCTCGGCCCCCAGGTCCATCAGGGACATGGCCGTTCACTTGTCACTGGTGACATGTCTCTGCAAATCGGGGCCACAGTTCTGCTCCAAATGTGCACCACCAGCAGGCTGTGGGAACACAAACCGGTAAGTTCTATCATTGTGCTCGCCCATTTCATGCCACCCAAGGACTGGTGCCAAGAGTCAAGGCTCATAAACGCTCTGGTGGTAAAGAAAGTGACAATCCTAAAAATAAGCAAAACCTCAAGAGTCTGATAGCTCCACGTCTTGGAGGGTGTTTCCTCGACCATCCATCCCCAATATTAAGCACGTCGGAGCTGGAGAAACAGCAGCGAACAAATAAACCATGGTTTGTGTCTCTCCTAACTTTCCACCTTCAAATAGAAGCTAACGCTCCTTTCCTTCCTAGTTGTGGAGGGTGGGGCCCGAGAAAGGCACGCATGCGCATAGGAAGGTCCTCTTCGAGGCGGAACCTTAGTGCCCGGGCGCAGTGGGAGCACACAACCCCTTGGAGCGTGCACAGACGGAAGTGGCTATTGAGTGCGTACAGTCGAGATTGGCGTGCGGGTTTTACTTCGGCAGTTGACAAGTCGGAGAGATTCAGGATGGAGGAGGCGGTGGCGGCGGCGGCGGCAGTGGCGAAGGAGTCCGATGAGGGTGAGATGTTGACCACGCAGTCGTAGCGAGAGTACAGATGAAGTGTCACCAAGAAATGGTTCCCCAGTGCCGCGAAAGGGAACTCTTTCTAAGGGGGACGGCTCTCCGGATCGCCTGTCCGCCCCGCCACTTGTCCGTGTTGTCCCCTCCCGTATCGGGGCCTGACCTCCATTCCCTCCATTTTCTTCCCTGAAATTAACTTTTTCCCCCTTCAGCCCTTTCCATGCCCTAGGCTAACCCTTTTCCTTAGTAGCCTTACTCTCACGTTAGCCTGAACCTCTCCCACGCCCTGGGCCAACACTCCCACGCTCTCAGGCCGTCCTTTCATTTCAGCTTAGTTCTGAGACAAACAGCCTTCCCTAGCCGGGCTAGCCCTCCTGTGGGTCCAGGCGAACCTTCCCCGGGTCCCATGCGAACTCTGTTTTCCCAAACTGACAAGCCGCTCCACATTCCATTCTAACTCCCGGTCGCCACAGTCCGCAGTCCAGGCTGCCTCAAGGCCCTTCCTCCGTTTCTGTGATCTCCTTTTGCTTTCCCTTGCATATTCGATGTTTTTCACGTATTCTGATGTCTTCTCATCAATATCTATTTTTTTTTTCTCAGTTTACAATTTGTAAAAGCTTCAAGGCCTTAAAGTAATTGTGTGTGGGAGAAGATGTGGTTAAGCAGTTGTCTGGAACACTGCTGGGGCTGGGTGCATGCTGGTGATCGCCTCAGTCTGTGGGAAGTTGAGGCAGAAGGATCACGAATTTGAGCTTAGCCTGAGCAATTGAAGAGATTTGGCGTGACGGTATCAAAAATTTTTTTTAAAATGAAAAAGTGCTGGGTATGTTGCTCCAGTCAAAGGCCCTGGGTTCAATCCCCAGTACCACAAAAACAACACCACTGCTAGCTAAGAACTGGTAATTGTTGAAAGAGGATGCTGGTTGTATGCATGTGGTGGAGGGGTGTCAGCTTACCCTACTTTTTTTGTCTAAATTTTTCATAATAAAGTTTTATTGGTTTTTTTTTTTTTACTTCTCACTGCTGGGGATGGAACCCAGGGCCCCACACATGCTAAGCATGTGCTCAACCACTGAGTTAGGCTCCCAGCCTAAATTTTATTTAATGAACGAAAGAAAACTTGGCCCTTGGCCCTATGCTGACTTCCAGACACCATCTGTCTTCTCCAAAGAGTCCCGTTGTTTCCACTTGCTTACCTCCCACCCACTGCAGTCTAGTTTTTTTCTTCAGAATTGCTGTGGTTAGAGCCCCCAGTGGCCGTTAAACACAGTCACTCCATCCAGTTTTCTTCTTGGTAGATTACTTGGAAGATTCAATGTCATTGACCCCTCCGTCCTTGTAAATTTTTCCCTTGGTTTTGTGACACCGCTGTCTGATCTCTCTCTTGTCTCTCAGATACCTCCTTCTCAGCCTTTGCCTTTGTTTCTTGGAGCTGCTATAACAAACTGTCATAAACTGGGTGGGCTTAAACATAAACAGTGTGGCCAGAAGTCTGAAATCAGTAGCACTGGAGTGATACCAGTGGGTCCCCAGGCCTGGTCCTGCACAGCTCTCCCCTGTCCATGGCCTGTGCCAGCCACTGATGGCTTCTGGCTCACGGCCTCATGCCAGTGTCTCCTACCCTCATACTGCTTTCTGTTCTCATGTGTCAGCTCTTCCTCAGCCTTTTGGGTTTTTTAGACAAGGTCTGGCCATGTTACCCAGGCTAGGTTCTCATTTGGAGTCCTCCTTAGGATCCCATTGTTGAGGCCAGACTAGATAACTTAGAATGAATGAATGAATGGGACCGGGGGTGTAGTTCAGGTGAAGATCCTAGGTTCAATCCCCAGTACTACCACAAAAAAAAAAAAAGAAGCTTGCAGTCCTCCAGCTTCAGCCAGCCAAGTAGCTGGGATCACAGGCATATGCCACCGTGCCCCTCTTCTTAACCTCTATTATAGAACACTTGTGTAGCTGGGCGTGGTGGCACACGCCTGTCATCGCAGCACTCAGAGGCTGAGGCAGGAGGATTGCTGTGAGTTCAAAGCCAGCCTGGGATACACAGTGAGTTCAAGGCCAGACTGAACTACATAGTGAAACTGTGTCTCAAAAAGACAAACAAGGGCCAGGGATATAGCTCAGCAGCACAGCACCTGCCTGGCAAGCGCAAGGTCCTGAGTTAGATTCCCAGTACCAACAAAAAAACAAGATTGTGTTACATCTGAGACACACCTGGACTATTCAGGATAATCTCTCCCATTTTAACAGCCTTATGACATCTGGAATCTTCCCCCTCCTCTCATGTACAGTAACTGTCACAGGTTCTAGGGATTGAGATGTGACCTTCACAGGTGTGTCCTCTCCCATCTGTTCAGTGCTTTTCCCTAGCCCTTCTCGCCTCCCTTCCCTCCCCCACACCCACCTCTCCTTTCCCTCTGCTTTAGTTCTTGTCTTGGCTCTGAGGACACAACTCTGCCTCTCTCCCAAGCGGTCTGTAGGCCTGTGTCCTAGCAGTGTCTCAGATGCCTCCTCTTGAATGTCGCCTGGCTCCCTCATAACCTTTCATGTCTAAAACCAACCTCTGCATTTTTCCACTATCTCAGGAACAGTTTGAACATCCCCTAAGCCAGAGTCCTGGACCTTACCCTGGATGCCATGCTCGCCGCTCCACCTTCAGCCCCACGGTTTGCCCCCTGAGCTTCATGAGCATTTTCTTAATTCTTCCTCTTCAACCACCCTGCCCCTCCTCCACAGCCCCTGCCCCAGTTCAGTCTTCTGTCATCTCAATGATTGAAACCATGACGTACAGCCGACATGCCCCTCTCTTCTCCCTGAGGTTGTTGTCTCACGCTCTGCCTTCACTTATGTCCTGCTTGCTGCAGTTCCCACCACACTTGGAAAACAGCTCTCACCAAGGTTTGCCTAGCACCCGCCTTTCCATTTATCACTGCCTGTATGATCTCTGATGTGTTTTTTTGTTTTTGTTTTTTTTGGCGGTACTGGGGATTGAACTCAGGACCCTGCGCTTGCTAGGCAGGCGCTTATTCCACTGAGCTATATCCCCAGTCCCAATCTCTGATGTTTTTGAGACAGGGTCTCCTTATGCAGTTCAGGCTGGCCTTAAGCTCACTTTGTAGCTCAAGCTGGTCTCCAACTCACGATGATCCTCCTGCCTCAGCCTGCTGAGTGCTGGGTAATCTTTGATCTTAACTGTTACTCACATCAAACTAAGTGCTTCCTAAGGGCAAGAATCAGGTTGAATTCCTTCTGTGAGTCCTCCAAATTGCCTGGCTCAGGGCCTTGCATAGATTTACAGTTGAAGAGTGGTCAAGTAAATGTGAGTGGTAAGGGCTGGGGATATAGCTCAGTGGAATAAGCGCCTGCCTAGCTAAGCGCAGGGTCCTGAGTTCGATCCCCAGTACTGCCAAAAAAAAAAAAAAGACTAAATGTGAGTGGTAAGACAGGAGAATGAATGAATGAATGAACAAACTAATGAAGATATTCCTAAGTGTGTGAGCAAGTGAAAAGGCGAAAAATTGGATAAATCAGTAAGTCAGGCTCCAGAGTCTTTGCACTGGCTGTGCCCTCTGCCTGGAGTGTTATTTGAGAAGGCTCCATCCCTTCCCACCTCAGATCTCTACCGAGATGTCACTTTTTGGCAAAGCCTTCTCTGACTTTTCATTTAAAATTGAAGCCATCCCTCATTCCCTCCTCTTTCCCTATTTATTATTTTGCATATCCAGGGAGACACCGTACATGTTTTTTCAGTAATGTAACATACCTTACATGTACATTTTCAGTAATTATGTGGCTAGTTGTCTGAGTCCCCGCTAAAATGTCATTCTTTTGTTTACTTTGGTCTCTCTGGGACCTAGAACAGAGCCCAGAATATAGTAGGTGATCAGTAAATGTGAACTGACTGAGCGCCCAGCCCCTTCCTACCCAATTCCTTCCCTTTCCTGCACACTCACCCCTCAGCTAATTAACCTCTCGCAGGCTGCCTGGAGCCCAGAGTTAAGCACTGGGGGGAGCTGAGCGAGATACCGGTTCCCACTGAACCCCAGGAAAGAGTGAAAGCAGCAGGAAGCACAGCAGGGGCCCTGGACAGTGATGACCCCAAAACTGAGAACGCAGCAGTCAGCGCCATGTTGCATGCTGTGGCTGCCAGCCGCCTGCCTGTGTGCAGCCAGCAGCAAGGGGAGCCTGACCTGACGGAGCAAGAGAAGGTGGCCATCCTCAGCCAGCTGTACCATGAGAAGCCGCTGGTGTTCCTGGAGCGCTTCCGCACAGGCCTCCGCGAGGAGCACCTGGCCTGCTTTGGTCACCTACGTGGTGACCATCGTGCTGACTTCTACTGTGCTGAGGTGGCTCGGCAGGGCGCTGCCCGGCCACGCGCCCTACGCACTCTCCTGCGAAACCGGCGCTATGCTGCCCTACGTGAGCTCATCCAAGGTATGAAGTGTTCATGAGTGTGAGGAGGCAGAGATGGAAAGGGAGGGAGACTGAGGCAGAGATAACAAATTGGGGGTGAGGGGGACAGGCAGACGGTCTGGATACAAGAGCAAAAACAGAACCTATGGGAAAAGTTATTTTCCATTTTTTTGTTTTTTGGGTTTTTTTTTTCTTTCTTTGCCATACTTGGAATTGGAGAGACAAGGTCTTGCTAAATTGGTTTGGCTTGAACTTGCAGTCCTTCTGCCTCAACCTCCCAGAGTTCTGGGATTACAGAGCTGTACCACCATGCCCAGCTGTGAGAAAAGTTTTGAGACAAAGAGACAGCAATGTGAAGTAAGGCAGAAAGAGAGGTGGGTGCAGATGAGATCTGGAAAGAAGGGGCACGCAGTAGGAAGAGGGCAGAACTTAGCAGCAGACGGAAGCGGCCCATTTAGAAGTGGACTGCAAACGTAGAGCACAACACTGTGATAACTCATTGCCCCAGTGGGACGCAAGGCCCTGACCCTGCAGAGCACACAAAGGCACTGAGGAAAACCAAGTGAAATACGTTCATGGCCTTGGGGAGACAGAGGCCTTCTTGAACAAAATGTGAAAACCATTAAGAAAAACATACAGATACTTTTTTGACCAGACATAATTAAAAACATCATGTGACTAAAATCACCAACACCAAAGCTAAAAGAAGAGAGTGAATGAAGCAGAAAACAAGTTAAGTAAGCTCAGGGCCAGGCACAAGCTTAGAGAGACTGATGCAGAAAGAGCAAGACACGGGCAGCGCGAGGAGCGAGAGTGCACAAAGGCAGTGGTTACCGAATCAATGTGGAGGCGCAAGCTGACAGAAACAGAGAGCGGGGAAACAGATGGCAGAGACCGGCAGAGAGATGGGGATAGAGGCAGAGGGAGAGCAGCTGAGTGGCCCAGGAGAGCGGGTTGTCAGTGCATTCCATTCCATGGCACTCCCACTTTGTTCCATGGCACCAAGCCAGGCCCCAACCTGCCTGAGCCAGGAGGCAGGGTAGAAACAACCTGATCCCAGCACTCAGGAGGCTGAGGCGGGAGGATCGCTGTGAGTTCCAGACCAGCCTGGGCTACAAAGTGAGCTCAAAGCCAGCCTGAGCTGCATAGGGAGACCCTGTCTCAAAAAGACAAAAAAAGAAAAAAGAAAAGAAACAGACCTGGTAGAAGATTCAGAGACAGGATAAGGCGAGGGCAGGGCTGGGGAAGCCAAACAGCACAGGGAGAGTCACAGACCACAGTGCCGCAGAGGCCAGGATTCTGGCAGCACTGTGGGCCTGGGCTCTAAAGGCAGGCTGGGCCCCTGGTGTGGGAGGAGTCAGGGGCAGGTTTAACTGTTACCCTGGGGACAGAGCTGCTTCTGCAAGAACAGGCAGCCAGGAGAGAAGCACCCAGATGGGAACACCAGCCCACGCTGAGGCAGGCTGTATGGAGCACTGGGGAAGGGTCAAAGCTGAGGCCAGCCGTCGCCTGTGCACTTGTGCTTACATTAGATGGCCCACCTACAATCAGGCACATGTGCACAGGCAAATGCCTTAGCTGACCTTAGTGTGTGCACACATGTGAGGCACACAGTGTCCTCAACAGTGCAGGCCTGTCTAGGCATGTACACTGACAGCCAAACAAGCTCCACAAATAGGCACACACAACCTGCTTACACATGGAGTCGGTCTCTTGTCCCACATGCCAACTCCCAGACACATAGGTACCTGTAGGCCGTGTGCTGAGACACAGAAAAACATGTGTTTGTATGTGCAACTGTACACCACAGCCAAAGGCTTGCGGGTTCTGCCTGTGCACACACATACTTGGACACATGAATATGCAGGTAGATGCAGACCTGATCACATGCACTTGATCAGCACAGGTATGAGTACTGTACTCACACCCACATGACCTGAGGTGCCTGCACATATTTCCTTCCATATCTGAACGCATGCACATGAGCACATATATGCACACGTGCACAGATGCGTCCACCAAGGCATGCCCACCCATCTCTCCTCTGCAGGGGGTGAATACTTCAGCGATGAGCAGATGCGGTTCCGGGCCCCCCTGCTATATGAGCAGTATATCGGGCAGTACCTCACCCAGGAGGAGCTCAGCACCCGCACACCGGTCCCTCAGCCCCCTAGACCTGGCTCCCCCAGCAAACCCACCTGCACGCTCTCCGACCTGCTGCTCCAGTCCTACCAAGAGCGTGAGCTGCAGCAGCGTCTGCTCCAGCAGCAAGAGGAGGAGGAGGCCTGCCTGGGGGAAGAGGAGGAGGAGGAGGAGGAGGAGGAGGACAGTGCCGACAGAGGTGAGAGGAGGAGGGGGAGGCCTGCCTGGGGGAACGGGGGGGGGGCAGTGCCAACAGAGGTGAGAACCGGCAGCACACAGGCCCCAGCGTCTGGATGCCCCAACTGCGTTCCATGGCACCCGGCCAGGCCCCAGCCTACCTGCCCTGACCTTCCTTCCTGCGAGACCCTCCCATCTCCAGCATCCCTGCCCTGCACTCCCCCGAGGCCTGGTCTGAGCCTCATTCTTTCTGCAGAAATGAATGCCACTTTCCTCAGCCTTCATTTCTCAGTCCTGCCCCTGGTATACAATCTCCAGAATTCTGCCTTGTCCTTAGGTGTTTGACGGGCACCCCTGGAGGACAGGGACCTGGGCTGTCAGTCACTGCTGTGTTCCCTCTGCCACATGGGATGGGGTCGTGGAAGCAGGAGTTCTGTGGGATTTGAGGGGGTTTGTTTCTTGCATTTGTTTGTTTGTTGCTGTACTGGGGATCAAACCCAGGGCCTTGCATGTGGTAGGCAAGTGCCCTACCACTGAGCTACAAAAGCAGCTCTTGAGCTCACATTCAAACCACCCTTCCTTGGTGTCTCCCTCCACAGACCAGAGGTCAGGCAAAGACTCAGAGGCCTGGGTGCCTGACTCAGAGGAGAGGCTGATCCTTCGGGAGGAGTTCACCAGCCGGATGCACCAGCGCTTCCTAGACGGCAAGGACGGGGACTTTGACTACAGGTGCTGCTGTGTTCTGTCTCCTCTCCCCTGGCCCTGGGCCATGTGCAGATCCCATGTGTATCCCATCCATGTCCAGAGGGCCTAGACAGCCCTGCACCAGTTCCAGGAAATGGCCCCAGGGACAGGGAGTCTGGAGCTTGTGATCAATCAAGAAGGATGAGTGATATTCTTGGACTAATCTTGTCCATCTAAGCCTCAGTCCATCTGCGCCTCCATCGCCTCACCTGTAAGGAAGGAAATGAGCTAGGCTGACATTTAGCTCTCTTGATAAAACACTGAAACATTTCTGTTGTGCCAGTGGCAGTGACCTGATAGGGTGCTGCTACCCCAAGCCTTCATGTGTAGCCAGGAAATCCAGCCTCTTTCCCAGGACCCAAAACCATCTCATGCTGCAGGAATTCATCTCTGCAGGGTTGCCCTCCAGTGAAGAGGAGCCTGTAGTGGGTGCTTGGCACCAACATGCCCCTCCCTGCTTGAAGTGAAAGTTGTTGGTGTTTCTAGAATAACCTGGGGCAGGGGTACATGTGCTACCTGCTTTGCAAAAGGATTTTGCCATCAGGTTAAGGACACAACAGTGCAGTACCAAAGTCAGAGATAAATGGTTTTGTCATCTGAATCCACCTTGTCTTTTGCTCCCAAACATGGGGCCTGGCAGAGGAGGCCACTCCCTGGTTTCAGATCCACCCTAGTGACACATAAACTGTAGGGCTACAAAAAGGGCCTTGGTAAGATGGAGACTGTGATTCCTGCTGCCACAAGGCCGGCCTAGAGTCAGCACCTGTGATGAGCATCGCTGGCCCATTGTTGGATCACCCCGCCCAGAGCTAGAACTGAATGTGGAAGATCCACCCCTGCCAGAAGGGACCCTCTCAGACCTTGGGTTCTCACATACAATGTGATGAACAGCAGTCAGGCTGTGGAGCGCCTCATTGAAGTTGCACCACTCCCAAACCAGGTGCCACAGAGAGAGTCAGAGTGCTACAGACCCTTACCAGTGGGAGAAGGGGCCCAGGTAGGAAGCCCTGCTGGACCTGAGGCCTTATGCTCACCACTGCCCCACAGAATGCGCTGTGTCCAGGCATTTAGGCCTCGTCGCTTCCTGTCCTGCAGGTCAGTGCTGAGATGTCACCTGCTCAGAGAGCCTTCCCCAACCACTGGCATGGACACAGCATACACTCAGCTGGTGTTGAGTCAGTGACCAGCTGAGGGACACGTCTTGGAGGCAGAGAGGACAAAGATGGGTCTGCACCACTTTTTCTGTTTTGCTTTGCTTTTTTGAGACAAGCTCTCATTATGTAGCTCAGGCTGGGCTTCATGGCAATCCTCCGGCCTCAGCCTCCCTAGTGCCGGGGTTACAGGTGTGTGCTGTGTCCATGCTCTGGGGTCAAACAGGGGACATCCAGTGCAAGGCTTTTGCTCCTCGGAGGGCACTCACACCCATGCCAAAGAGGAGGATGAAGACTTAGTTGGCATCCAGTGGTGATGGGGCTATGAAAATCAAAGGAGGTGGGGAAGTGCCCAGTGGTCGGGGAAGACTCTCTGAGGAGGTAACGTCTGAGCACCGACCTGCAGGGCAGGAAGAGGCCTAAATGCCTGGACGCAACACATTCTGCCCAGTGGTGAGCAGGCCTCAGGTGCAGCAGGGCTTCTTACCTGGGCCCCCACCCTTAGGCTGGGCAGTTCTTTGTTTGGGAGTCTCTCCTATGAGTCAACATCACAAGTGGGTACCATCAAAATGTTAACATCACCTTAGGGACAGGACTCCAGTGCTTGTCCGAGAAGTGTAGGCCCCCTTTCACATGAGCTTTTAAGAGAAACCAGGAGCCAGGCGTGCTGAGGCAGGAGGATTGCCTCGAGTTTGAGGCCAGCCTAGGCTACAAAGTGAGCCAGCCTGAACTGCATAGTGAAACTGTCTCAAAAAGAAAAAAAAAACAACAGGGTCTTTATATAAGATCTCTATGTGGAAAATGTTTCCTTCTGTTGCTAAGTCCTGAGGTCTAGTATCCCCTCTGAGGGTCAGCAGTGACTGGCAGCTGCCAGCATATGGCCTTTGACCCCCAGCCCTTGACCTGAGCCTGCCAGGGCCCCTAATAGCCTCCTCCTCCTGCAGCACAGTGGACGACAACCCCGACTTTGACAACCTGGACATTGTGGCACGGGATGAAGAAGAAAGGTACTTCGACGAAGAGGAACCAGAGGATGCACCCAGCCCAGAGCTAGATGGGGACTGATGGCTGCCACCCCTGTAGCCAGCCACCCTGACCCCACCCTGACAAGTAGCTGATTATAGGCTGGCTCAGTGACTTCTCTGGGGGGGTAGCAGGGCACCGCACATGCACGCACGCACACATACACACATACACACAGGTCCCACTAGCCTCCCTGGGTCTTGTCTCTGAGACAACACCACCACCTGTTTACAAGGCCTCCTCCCCTTCTTTTTCTTTCCCTCATTCTCTGTGTCACCTGCTTCTGTTTTTTTTTCATTCTCCCTCTGTGCCCCTCCTGTTCCCTCCCTTTGTCCCCACAGCAGGTCCAGTCCCGGATGAACATCCCCTTCCTGATGAAGGCCAGCCGGCAGGCCTGTGACGGCAGGAACTGGCCAGTTGATTTCAGGGTGGCTGCAGCTGGGACCCAGCACAGCTCTTCCCCTGTCCAGGCTGCCTCGGTCTTTCTCCATCTCTGCCTGTGTCTGTGCCACAGTCCTGCATGCAGCACCAGCTTCCTGTGTTGTGTTCCTGTCTCACCTTCTGCTCTGTTCTTTCTGCCTGTACATTTCCACTCCTCTCTGGCTGTCTCTGTCCCGCTCTGCCTCAGCTTTATCTCTGGGTCTCAGTCTCCCTCCCCAGGCCTGGCTGCTGAATAATGCAGCCTCACTGCAAGCAGGGGTACCCAGGAGGGCTGGTTAGAAGCATAACGGGATCACGGGGCCTGCCAGCCTGGGTGTGGGGAGGGGCAGGGAAGGGGGCTCTCCTGCACCAGCCCCCCTGCCTAGACAGTTTTCCCTTCCTTCACATCCTCTGCCTGCTTCCCTCTCCCTCTCCTGTTTACACTCCCCAAATGTGCACAGGCTGTTATCATGGGTCCTGAGTCATCCCACACACAGGCTGCCCCAGCATCCCTGCCCGTCAGCCGCAGGCCCGCCCCACCGAGCCCCCTGCCGCCCCAGGCTAATGGGAGCCAGATGGCTGCCTGTGACTCAGATGTGGCCTGTGGGAACCCAAGCGTCCCACCTTCCCATGCCCCGGCACGGGCCCTGCTCCCCCAGCAGACACAGAGACTGGCTTCTGTGGGCAGGGAGGGCAGGGCAGGGCAGGGCAGGGCAGGGGGAGTTACAGGCCAGTGGTTGGCAAGGCTGAGCCCTGGAACCCCTCAGTCCTATGAGACAGACAACAGCATCCTGCCCTGTCCATACCCAAACGACATTCAGAAGCACCTTCTGACCCCAGGCCTGGACTCTGCCCCTCAGTCAGCTGAAATGAAAACCAGACAGGCAAGTGAAAGCTGGAAGGAGGCAGAGGGCTGTGCAGCTGGAGGGTTATTACATAGTGAAAGCTGCTGCTGCAGAGTAGTTCCGTCCTGTGCGAGGCCTGACAGACGCCTGACACCACGAGGCAGCCTCTGAACAGCTCTTGAACTAGAGGCCGTCAACTCCCAACTCCGTTTCACAGATGCCACAGAAGGCCCCAACAGAGATGTGCTTCCCAGGGCCCCTCGGCCTCAGAGGCCAAGCTGGGATGGGAGCCAAGTGCCGGAAACCTCTCTGTGAGCCAGAGTGTCAGATGTGAGGCCACCCTGAGCTGGACAAAGGTGGAAGGACACAGATGGTAGGATTTAAGAGGAAGCGGTGTTTGGAACACGAGCATACCGCCAGACCCTGCCCTACCAGGTGGGACCACACCATCTCATGTAAGCCCATGCTCAGTTGCTGAGTCTGGATCACCACTCTGTCCTGGGAAGGGGTGCACTCAGTACTACTGACTCCATGTTCCAAAGCAGGACACAGCCATGAGGCCGAAGACGGTCTAGGCAGGATCTTCAAGACTGTGAGGACACTGGCCTCAGGTACTCATGTTTGTGTCCTCGGTAACAGCTGTCAGTTATTGGTGATGTGCACTTTTGACCGGTCTTTGAGTCAATCATTAAATTTGTTTATGATATACTTTTCCATACGTAAATTTGGTTATGTAACTTTCTAAAAGAGACAAGAGGCCTAGCAATTGAGTCAGAATCGGGGTTAGTCAGATGGTCGAGACGGAGTGTCTGTAGCTGAGAGACAGAGGTGGAGCCCGCCACAGGGACAGGATTAGATGAGGAGACGGGAAGAGAGGCGGAGACAGCAGGCAGGGGCTCTGAGAGACACACCCCCTGGGCGCAGCCGGAGCAGCCCCCACAGTTCTGGGCTGCGGTGGGTGGAGAGGCTGAATCAGGGAGGGAAGGCCCAGCTGAGAAAGAGCCCCTGCGTGGGCATCCGGCCCCCACCTCCCGTGTCTCCTGTGTGTTGTGGCCCTGGCAGCGTGCTGCTGGCTGCCACCCCACCCCCTCGTCCCACACCTCTGTGCATCCTGCCAGAGCTGGAGCAGACTCCTCCCTCAGCTCCTTTCTCTGCTGAGGTCTGCCAGTCCCTCACTGTCTTTTGCTTCTCCCCATTTTGTTTTGATCCTCTGCCTCTATGCTGTGTTCTCGTTCTGGTCTCTTTGGCTGTCGGGACTCCATCAGCCGTCTCCTGAGCTCCTGAGCCCTCTCTGCTCCTCCCCATTCCCTGTGCCTCTGTCTGCTCACCCTTCTCTTACTCCTCTCCCTTGTCGCGTCTTGCCTCAGTTTGGGCCCTGTCTTCGTAAACCTGTCTCCCCATCCCGCTCTCCCTCCTCCCCTTGCCTTAGCCCTCACATTTTCCTGCCCTCGCCACCGCCATCTCAGTCTGTCTCCCAGACTGGGGGAAGCCCATCTGGGACATGCAGCTCAGAGCTCCACTGGTGGCCCCTGGGAGCCCAGAGTGAGGGGTCATCGCCTCGCCCTCACCAGGGAGGGGACGACAAGACTGGGCCTGTCTGGCCAGAAGGAAATGTCTGTGCTGTGGCCTGGTCACCCCCGCCCCCGGGACCTGCTGGGTTGCTGCCGCCCCCAGCCTGGGGCCGAGTAAACACAGCCACTGGCAGCCTGGGGATATTTATACCGAGGCCGGGCGCAGGGCCAGTGCCCACCACAGCCCCTGCCCTGCCCGCTGCCACAGCCAACCCCAAGCCAGCGTGGCACCAGGCAGCAAGGGATACCGCAGACACAGCCTCTACTCACTTAACATAGAAGACACATGAAGTTCCCCTTCCCTGAAGATACCAGCACACAGTGCAGCCCCATATCTACCTCCAGTGCCCTCCAAGGTGAACAGCGTGGTTCTTTACACACTGAAGTCACCAGGCTGCAGGTGAGGACACCAATGAGACTCCTGCTGGGAGACAGACCCCCACATGGGATGAGAACGCCAGTACCATGGACACACACAGACACAGGCCACACCTAGAAGTACAGCCTGTCATACACATGCTGGGAGGGCCACAGCAAGCACGCTGGGGAGACACCACAGAGACATCATCTGGGAAACAGAAGTGCTCAGCATACCAGCAGTGCAAGCACTGATCACAAAATGAAACCCAGGGCTTAGGGTGCAGCTTAGTGGCACAGTGCTTGCCCTGCCTGGGTGAGGCCCTGGTTCAATTCCAGCAGCAGCACCACAACCCCACAAGTAATCAGCAAACAACTTACCCACAGACACAAACCCTAGCAACTATCACACATGTGCACCAAGAACGGCTCACCTGTAAGAAAATACACAACCTCCTGGAAAACATCTTTCCGACACACCCATAAACATAGAGAAGACATTTCAAATCAGATGTATACTAAGGAAGCCCAAATGTATACCAAGAGGTAACAGTGAAGATGCTGAGCGAAATTTAGACACTTGTGCATCATGGATATGCAGCCCCCTGGTACACACAGACTCACAGTGCCAGAGCCCACAGAAGTTGCCCCAGCCTATCTAGCAAAAACACAACACTGCAGAAGCTCTCACCAGAAACACAGCAAGCCACAGAGCTGAACACTGTGCTAGGGACACAGCCCCACCGACAATGCCGTCCATACTGGGCTGCTGAGTTAGAGCCCAACCCCTAGGCTAAAGACAACCACCCCCAAAGCTGCAAACACACACACGCACGCACGCACGCACACTGAGCACCTCCATATTCACACTAGAAGCAAAACACCCGCACTCTGATGTCCACAGATTTAGGGAAAAGGGGATTTCTTTGTGGCCCTGGCCCCTCCCCCTCTCACAGGTCTACCCAGTCTCAGGTCTGTCCGGGAGGGGACTGGAAGGCCTGTGCTGGCCTCCTGTCCGCTTCCTGCCGTGGGAGCTGGACGGGAAGCCCGCACTCCATCCGGAACCCAGGCTCCCCCCACAACTTCCCCCAGGGCTCAGGCTGCCTGCAGGGAGGGGCGGGGCCTCAGAAGGAGCAGGGCACCCCAACCCCTAGCCCTGCCCCTGTGGGCCGTGAGGGTGGGGCAGACGTGTCCTGACTGGGCCAGGCCACCCAGCGCCCCAGGTGCCAGGGTGGCAGGACTGGGCCACAGCACTTTACATTTCCCCGAGGCACAGCTGCCAGCCTAGTGGGTTGGGAGCCCCAGCAGGTGGGCGGGCTGTGTCACTTGAAGCAAGGCAGCCCTGCGGTGGGGCCAGCACTTGTCCTGGGGCCTTGCCCAGCCTCAGGGCCACAGTGATCCTGGGGGGGGTGTCTCTGTCTGGGACTCTGGGTCAGAGCTCTGTGGGACTCCCCAGGCTGAAAGTGGTGGTGGGAGTGAGATGCAGACAGTGGGTATGACCCCTGGCAGCCTGTAATTGCAATGTGTCAAACCTCCGTGTTTGGTCGCGACTGTGACGTGTCACACGATGACCATGACCCCATGGAGGATGTTTGTGTAATGGTGTGTGTGTGGGATCTGTTTCCTCATGGGGTTCTAATGCTGTGACGTGTCTGTGTGTGACACTGTCTGAATCCATGTCTGGTATGTGGTGACCATGACCTATGGAATATATTTGTGTGACAGTTGTGCTTTTGAAGTCTGAAGCCCCACAGCCAGAATGATTGTGTGCTGGGGTGACACTGTGATTCTGTGTCTGTGTGGATTGTGACTGCTGCCACAGTGGACTGTGACTGTCATGATCCACATGTCCCAGGTCCTGCAGGGAGCCTGCGTGTCTGAGCTCTGAGGGGTCAGTGTGTGTATGCGGTTGGGGGACACCATCCGTGTTTTAATCTCTGCAAGGTGTGTATGTGCACACGCGCACGCTTGGCCACGTGCTGCATCCATGTCTTACGTCCTCATGGGGCTGCAGTGACTACAGTCCATGACAGTGTGTCCTGGTTTGTGTCTCTGCCTTTTGGGGCCAGTCCTCACAGCAGTGTCCATACATAAGCCTGGTGACAGTAATGGCGCATCCTTGCAAAGTGAGCTCCTCCACTAGCCCAGCCCAGCTCAACCCTTTGTGGCACCTAGATCTAGGGAAAGGCTGGAAGGGCCCAGGGCCCACTCACCCTGCTGCCAGCCGTGCTCAGCCCACAGGCAAAGGAAGCTCTGCACTCACACTGTCCTTCTCCCAGGCAGAGGAGCAAGCCAAGGGCCCCTCGGCCTGAGAACCACAGGGGGAGAAGAGGAAGTTGCAATGCCAGAGTAGAGAGGAAATGAGAGGCCAGAGAGCAGGAGCAGGAGGGACTCACAGGCATGACCACAGCAGACGAAAAGAGACCAGGCCATTACCCAGACAGCTGCCTCCCTGAGGCCACTCTCACGCTGTCTGCTCTGTCGTCAGCCAGAGGGGCAGCCTCGAGAGCCACTAGGTCACCTCATGCCCTCCCCTGTTCAAACCCTGCTGTGGCTCCCGTCTTCCTCAGAGGACAAGTCCTGGCATAGGAATTAAAAGTACGCTATGGACCCTCTACTCAAGCTAGCTGGGTGCGAATCCCAGCTCTGCCACTTACTAGCTGTCTGAACTTAACACCTAATCTAACCTCTCTGCCTCAGTATTCCTCCCTGTAAAGTACACCAGGAGTCAGGGAGCCTTTTCTATAAAAGACCAGACATTAAGTCTTTTTTTTTTTTTTTTTTGTCTTTGGGAGACAGGGTCTCGCTATGTGGTTCAGGCTGGCCTTGAGCTCACTTTGCAGCCCAGGCTGGTCTCGAACTTGCAACTATCCTCCTGCCGCAGCCTCCCGAGTGCTGGGATGACAGGTGTGCGCCACAGACAGTAAGTCTTGACTGCATACTGTCTCAACTCTGCTGCTGAGGCAGTAGAACAGCCACAGACAATATGTAGGTGAGGGAATGTGGCTGTGTTTCACTTTATTTACAAAGAACAGGCAGCAGGTGGCAGCTTGCCAACTCCTGCTTTGCTGGGCTGTGGGGAGAACGCAGCGAGCAAGGAGACAACACACCTGGCAGGCAGAATTGTTATTACTCTCTGGCCTGGGAGTGTTACGACGTCTCCCAACACCCCTCCTTTGCTCACTCTTCCAACTCGGCCCGCCTCTTCCTCACGTAGTACCCTCCAAGTTGGTCACCACTTCCGATTTTCGCTCCGTTCCTCCTTCTACCAAGAACACTGCCCCCCTCCCCTCCCCAGTTCTCCCTTCGGGCAGCCTTCCTGGCTTCCTTCCACTCTTACAGGACACTTCCTCCTGGATGCCCGCCACCCTCCCCACAGCCTCTCTTCTCGCTCCTCCAGGCTTGTTGTCTACAGATCCCTGTCCACCTAAGCCTTAGTTTTTGCTGTCTGCCTCCCCAGCTCAGAAAGTCAGTCCCCAGTAGTTCCTGGAACTACTTCCTTCATCTCTCCGAGTTACCATTTCAGTCCCTGAGAAAAGGGCGTTAGCAGAGTCCCTGTCTCTCGCTCGGTGTCGCCATGATTTAATTCATGAATGTAAGGCACTGTAAAGTGCTCAGACTGCCGGGTGCATAAGAGGCTCACCACTTACTACTGTCTAGACCTCCGGAAGCCCTCCAAACACAGCATGTGCTCCGTAAGTGTTTATGTGATTTGGGCAAATTAAGCCGGAAGGGAGGAGGCAGATGGAGAAAGCTGTCAAGGAAGAGGCAGAGGGGAAGCAACGTCCAGGAGGGAGACTCAGGCACCCAGTGACAAGGAGACACGAAGTCCTCTTTCACCTTTAATCAGCCCCCCAGGTGAGCTTGGGGCACAGGTGTCCTTAAATACAGCCCCCGACGGGGGCGGGGCCGGACCTGCCGGGGCGGGGCGGGGCGGGGCGGGAGTGGGCGGGGCCTCAGCTGCACTTGCAGGAGCGCACGATCATGTTGGAGAGCTGCTCCACCTTGGCTTTGCGGCCCACGTAGTACACGATGGGCAGTGGCTCCAGCGCCTGCGGCACGCAACATGGCGCCGCCGACGCGCCTGGGTTGTGCTGGTTGTACAGGGCCAGGACCTGAGGGAAGGCCAGATGGGTCAGGGATGGGTCAGGGGCGAGCCGAGGCTCGTGGAGGCGGGGGCGTGGCAGCCTCCACAAAGACCTCGGCAGGTGGCTGGCTCGGTGTCCCCACCTAGCCAGTCTCGCCCCATCTTCGCCTCTTCATCCTCCCCTCCATCTCTCTGTCTATTTCTCCCTACCCTACCGCCAACACATCTCTGATTCTACATTCTTGGTGCCGGCTCCCCACAGCCCGTGGACTAGACGCACCTTGCTGTATTGTGTGTCCAGGCTCCAAATGTAGGGGCAGGGCCCCAGGCAGAAGTTGGCGTGGTAACCCTTGGGCTCGTGGATCCACTTCCATCCCAGGTCCTTGCGGAAGTCAATGTAGAGCTGCCGCACACAGCAGTTCTTTTCCGTGGAGCTGCAAGCAGGAGGAGCCAGGTCAGAAGCAGGGGGAGGCCTAATGCTCCTCCCCAGCATGTCACCCAAAACTGCCCCCCACCTCCATCTTGTCTCCTGTGCACCCCATGATAAGAATGCAGCAACAGTAATAACTGCTAACACCTATAAAGCACTTCCTTTCTCACTGTGCTAAGAGCATCGTAAAACATATTTATCTCACACAGTGCCCAGAACAAGTCTGTAAGAAGCCAAATGAGGTTACCGAACAGAAGAAGGCTAAAAACCCTCATGGCACATCCACACGTGAAACACTAGAAAATAAAATGCGGCTCCCGGTGTGCCCACATGCTCTAATGTGCAACAAATGCTTTCTTCAACTACTACAGTGCACCAGGTGGGACTCTACCCCCAGAGAAAGAGCATACGCAGAACAGAAACAAATGCCAGCTTTGCAGCGCTGCAACTCATTACACCATTGCCCTGCCCCAAGTATGGTTCGTCACATTCAGCCAAAGCCCCAGACTAAGTCTCGAGCAGAGCCGCAAGGTGCTGCTGAACCTAGTGGATCTCAACGCCCTCTGTTACTCACCCTGCTTCACTCCAGCCACACTGGCTTCCTGTCTGTTCCTTCAAACATAGTCATGTCTCGGGGCCTTTGCACCTGCTGCTTTTGCTGCCTGCCTGCTCTTCCCATAGATACTCACTCCAGCTTGTTCCTTCATTTAAGCCTTTGCTAAAATGTCCATCACTCAGGGACCCTTAACTCCTGAAAGGGTGCCTGGCACACAGTAGGTGCTCAACGAATATCAGTTACAAAATGAACATCACTTCCTCAGAGAGACCTCCCTGGCTCATCCTACCCAAAATATTAATCCAAATGATTCTTAATTCCATTCAGTGCCACATGGCATTGGAGCTATTACCAAAAAAAAGCTATGAAAATATACATATTTGAAATGGAAGACAGTGCTCATAACTCTTGAAGCTAGATG
Organism: Dinomys branickii; assembly: GCA_004027595.1. NCBI lineage: Eukaryota > Metazoa > Chordata > Mammalia > Rodentia > Dinomyidae > Dinomys > Dinomys branickii. Next base: position 27,712 of record PVLD010015417.1, on the reverse strand, counting down.
AAAGTTTACAGAGGATCATTATATTATCTTTTCTGCTTTTCTTTACATTTAAAATTATCCATAGCCTGGCATGGTGGTGCACGCCTGTAATCCCAGCACTCGGGAGGCTGAGGCAGGAGGATCATTACGGAGTTTAAGACCAACCGGGGCTACAAAGTGAGCTCAAGGCCTGCCTGAACTGCATAGTGAGACCTTGTCTCAAAAAGACAAATACAAAATAAAAATAAAAATAAAATAAAATAATCCATAATAAAATAACTTTAATCAGAATAGGAAAAATAAGTAGTTCTCAATACCCATTTCTTTCTTTTCTCTGATTTTTTTTCCTTTGCAGTCCCACTGGTTATTTTATTAGACTGATTACCTGTCTTCCTCTAACCGTGGGAAGTTCTAACTGCAGCCTGCACCAGTGCCGGCACACAGGCACTCCCAGATTTTGCCTAAGTTAAGTAATACATTCCTTTTTTGGAGGCAGGGTCTACATTAAGGTGTGCCCACTGGACCCCAAGCTTTCAACTTGCTTTTTTAAAAAATGTAATATATGCTGACCTTGGTGGCACATGTCTGTAATTCTACCTCTCAGAAGACTGAGGCAAGAGGATTGCAAATTTGAGCGTAGCCTGGGCAACACAGAGATCTAGTCTCGAATAAATAAAAGAAAAGAAAACAAGTAAAAAACAGTGCTATATAAGACTCTACTACTCTTGACTCCAGATCCAGGCTCAAATCCGGACACCAGTTCTCCCCAGTCCAGGCCCAGCCTCTCCCTGTCTGAAAGGATAGGGTGCTAGATGCCAGAGCTGAGGGTTCTGGCTGAAATGGGCAAGGAGCCCGGTGAGTAAAAGGTTGACTGTGGGAGGTCAAGAGCGCTATAAAGCTAGGTTTATGACACATGCCGCCTATAACCTTAGCACTCTGGGAGGCTGAGTCAGGAGGACTGTAAATTCGATTCCAGCCTCAGCCAATGTAGCAGTTTGCTGAGACCTTGCCTTAAAACAAAAAATAAAGGAGGGAGGCTGGAGATGTAGCTCACTGCAAAGACCCTGGGTTCAATCTCCAGTACCACAAGGAAAAAGAAATGTGGCCATGTATAAATGTGTCATGTGGAGACTGTCTCTGGAAGGAGATTACACAGGACCAGTGTGGGTGCCTCTGCCAAGAGGAGCTGGGAAAAAGATTAAAAAATCAACAACAACAAAAGAGCTGGGGTCAGAGTGAAGAGTCTCGAAGTATCCTCTTTGGGATGGGTCTGTGCACACCGAAACACTTAGGAGGCTGAGGCAGGAGGATCACGAGTTTGAGGCCAGCCTGGGCTACAAAGTAAGCTAAAGGCCAGCCTGAACTGCTTAGGGAAACCCTGTCTCAAAAAGATAAAAAAGAAAAAAAGATTTTTTTCCCCAAAGAATGAAGCAATTGAGCCTCAGAGGAAGGGAAGGTGGTTCGCTCACGCTTGCCTCACTTGGTGGAGACAGATTCACAAGCAACTCTAAGACCCCTGTGCCTATGGCATCGTCCACCGAGGGGGACTGAACAAGTTAAAGAGGAAGTGGTAATGGCAAGGAGTTCCCAGGGTAAGGTAAGACATTTCTAGGAGCCACACAGCCCTGAAGAGGGAGTTGGGAAACCCAGGTCCCTATGAACTCAGTCTGCTCCTACCCCAATTTGATTAGGGTTCTGTTTCTCTTCTCTGTTCAAACAGACGGAGAATTCTGGTTCAAATAAGGTGCTATTAGTGTGAGGGCCAAGAAGCATCCAGAAGTCAGTGGATGGCTTAAAGAGAGTCCCAAAAGCTTCACCATCTGTAAGTATTTCTGGGGAAAAGGGTCCTGGCATTCAGCTTTTCAGAGGGGAGGAGTCTGACTCACAAAAAGGAAAGAACTATTGTCCAGACTATCTCTGATTTCCAGTCCAGCTCTGGCTGAGGTTCTGGGTCCCAGGATTTGAACGGCCTATGACACTATTATTCCAGCAGTGATTCTCCATATGGGGTCTCTGGTTGCCAGTAGTAACAGCATCTGGGAACTTGTGAAGAATGCAAATTCCCAGACCCATGCAGTCAGAAGCCATGGGGCAAGGGGCAGCAGTCTGTGCAAAACAGGCCCTCTGGACAGACGAGGGCCTACAACTCGTGAGGCCTTGGATTTGGATGGCCTTGTTTTGGCAAATCTATGCTGTTCAGTCTATCAAGATCCAGCAAGAGTTAATCAGTAAAAGGATTCCATCTCGAGCCAGGCCTTGGGCTTCACATTTACCTAGGGGTCTGGGAAGCTTCCTAACGGAGTTGGTATTTGAGCTGATGTTAAAAATAACTTTATTTTGAGACAGGATCTTCCTATGTAATTTTTAGGCTGGCCTCAAACTCAGGGCTATCCTCCTGCCTCAGCCTCCCAAGTGCTGGGATTACAGGCCTGCACCACCACAACTGGCTAAAAACAACTTTTTATAAGAGAATATTTCACACAGAAGCAGAGAGTATTGCAATATAAACTGAGTATTTCAGTAGGGTGAGATGGTGCACGCATATATTCCCAGCACTCTGGGAGATTAAGGCAGGAAGATGGCAAATTCAAACCCAGCCTGGGAAACCTGGTGACACCCTGTCTCAAAAGAAAAAAAAATATTTTTCCAGGCGTGGTGGTGCATGCCTGTAATCAGCACTCAGGAGGCTGTGGCAGGAGGATGGTTGTGAGTTTGAAGTCAGCCCGGGGTATGTAAGTAAGTTCAAAGCCAGCCTGCACTACATAGTGAGACCTTGTTTCCAAACAAATTTTTTAAAGGGGTAGAAAGAGGAGTAGGGATGGAGCTTGGTAGAAAGGTAACCTGGATTCAATCCCCAGAACCAATAATAATAATAATATAATAATAATAGCCCCCACCACTACCACATGTAAAAAATTAACAATGATGCCTTATCACCAAATGTCTACTCGTCTACTCAGAGTTTGCGATTTCCCAACTATCTTATAAATATCTTTTTGGTTTGGTTGGTTTTTGGAGACAACCTCACTGCATGGCTCAGAGCGGTCTTAAATTTCTGGGGTTCAGAGTAGCGGTGGCTACAGATACATACCTGACTTTTTTTTTTATCTATGTAAATAAAAATCCAAATATAAGGTCTACATGTTGCAATTGGTTAATATGGCTCTCAGAATTCTTTTAAAAATCCACAGAACTACAGAACTCTGTAGAATACAGAATACAGAATACAGCTCTCTGATTCCCTCTCTCTTTGCACTGTATTTGTTGCAGGAACTGGGTCGGGTTTCCCACCCTCTGGATTTTGCTGACTGAGTCACTGTGGTGTGGCTGACTGTGTTCCACTGTCCCACTGTTTCAGGGAACTTGGAGTTTGAGTTCTGATCAGATGCAAGTTTGATGTTTAGGAAAGATTCCCAAGGTGATGCCGTGTCCCTCCCCAAAAAGGCTCCCGTGGCAGGCTGCTTCTCTCTAAAAGCTGCTGGTGCGCAGGACCTCAATCTGTGAGTTCACAGAGATTTCTACGGTGAGGATGGTGAGGGTCTAGGAAGCAGGACGGACTGTCCAGTGAGAGAACAGAATAAGTCAAAGCCCAGAGACACCACAGAGATATTTTAAGCAGGGGAGGGACAAAATCAGATTATCATTCTAATTTCACAACATTCTGGCTCTGAATTTCAACTTTCCAGGAATCCAATACTTGCTTGGATTACAGTTTTACACCTTCTTTTTGTTGTTTATTACACTTCTCAAGATTCTAACATCCTGCCAGTATTTCCAACTTTCTAGAATTCCTATCTTCCAATTCCTGAGTATTTTTTTTTTTTTTGAGACAGAGTCTCACTATGTAGTTCAAGCTAGCCTTGAACTTGCAGCAACCTTCCTGCCTCAGCCTACTGGGTGCTGGGATTACAGGTGTGCGCTACCATGCCCAGCAATCTTGGCATTCTTGAACTCCCATATTTCAGTATTGCATTCCAACATTCCACAGTTCTGAGTCCATCACTCAGTTTAACATGCCAACTTCTAAGGCCCAAGCATTCCAAAATCCTAACATTCCATCACTGATGTCCACTCGTCTAGGATACCCATATCCTCACCTTCTCCAACGTCTGTGCATACTAATATTTTACCACAGGACTCCAGCGTTCTGAGTCCAGCACTCAGGTCTCTCATTTGCCAACACTGGGGACTGCATTCTGCTGATGGTGTAGGAGTCCAGCGTCAGCACTCTTCCAATTCTGAATTCCCAAATACTGGGATCCCAACATTCTAGCTTTCCTTGAGTCCTACACTCTCAATTTCAGTCTTTAACACTACTCTCCCAACCCTCTACAAGGCAGGAAATAATGTCTAAGCACCTGGCTGCTCAGCTATAGATGAGATTCCCTGAAGTACCTGCCTAACATGCACAAGGCCCTGGTTCAATTACCAGCAATGCCAAAACAAAACCCAAAAAGCCCTGTGGAATCCTAACATTCTAGAACCCCAGCTGCCAACAAGGTAAGAACCCAACAAGGCAACCTTCCAACACTGAATTCCAACTCGTGGTGTCTAACATTCTAAGTCTCTGATTCCAGCACTCTAAAAGCAAGCAACCAGAGCTCCCCATTGCAGGACTCCCACTGCCCGCATCCTAGCACTCTAGAACCTTATTCCTAAGGCCTCCAGACTAAAGGAGATGCTCAGCCCAGGCACAGCACCAGCCACGCATCTGCATCTACCCCAGAGTGCCTGATCAGTAGACAGGAGTCAAGACCCCAGGCTGCAAGTCCTTAGTCAAAGGCTGCACACCTCACCTGAAGCAGTAGTTGGTATCCAGGGCTCGGCGATGCCGGGAGCTGTGAAGGTGCTGGGCCCTCTCCAGTGGGGTGGCCATGAGAAGCAGGAAGGGCCGGTTCATGCCATGAATGGCAGCCAGGTCACCCCGGCGTTTGGGACCAATCCCTGCTTGGGGTTTGGGAGTCAGGGTAGAGGACATACACATTCTCAGAAGGAGAAGTCAGTGGGCAGGGAACAAATAGGATCTCTCTCTCTCTCTCTCTCTCTCTCTCTCTCTCTCTCTCTCTCTCTCTCACACACACACACACACACACACACACACACACACACACAGTGGCATACGTGCATGCATACACAGATCACTCCTGGCCATGGGGCCTGGCCGGGGAATTTGGCCTCACCGTTGATTTCCACGCGGAGTGTGTTATCTTTGCTGTCACAGGAGCAGTGAGCGCCGAAGCGAAAGCCCTCTAATTCCTCTGTGGGAGGGGACACAGGGAAGCCAGACTGAGGGTGGCTCGCTCAGCCCCTAATGGCTGCGGCAGGAAAGAACAAACCCCAGAGGCTCCTTCCTGCTCACCCGCTCTGCCCTTTCACTGCAGCACTCCTGCCCTAGGTCTTTGTGTCGCCAGCTCCTCCTCTTCCTTCAGGTCTCAGGCCCAAATATCGCCTCCTCAGGGAGGCCCTCCAGAATGTACACCACTACCACCACCACCACCCCCGCACTATGATATCACACACACCCTCTCTCTGACATCCGGGTTTGGCTATTTCTTATTGTTCTCAGTAGAAAGCAGGATACACTGGGGTAAGAACCCTTATTTTTTGTTGTTCCTCATCGGGCCTGGCCCACAATCACACAAAGTAGCAGGTGCCAGGTGCTGGGTTCCACTCTGAGTTCTGTGTGCCTCACCTCCTGTAATCCTCAGACTCCCCATTTTACAGACCAGGAAGCTGAGGCACACAGAGGGGAAGTGACATCCCCAACATCACACAGGTCCCAAAGGTCAGCCTGTAAATCTAAGCCTGGGCACTTTCTGCACTGCAGGTGTAACGTGTTTCCTGAATGAATACATAAGCGATGTTGTTTAAGCTTCTGCTGTGCACCACATTCTTCGTTAGGTACTTGAGACTCAGCTTGGTCAAGACAAACGAGACCCAGGCCTTTGTACCAGGGCCCAGGACACCCCTCCTAGCACCTACCTGCTCCCTCATCTTTTCATCTAGCCCACTACTACACACCCCACGGGTCTCAACACAATCACCCAGCACTTGGGATTCCCTCATCCCAGCTGATCCCTCTGCCTCTGCATCCCCATTCTGGTCTTGATCATTCTGGGGTGTTAATGCCTGGTAGGGCTTTTTCAAGACCTCTTAGATATCCAAAAGGGACTGTGTGGGCTCTGTGAGGACAGGACCCAAGATGGTCCCTCGTACCACCCAGCACAGGGCCAGGCACAAGCAGTAACCTTTTGGCGTTTATTCAATGAGTTATTCAGGCACTATAACCTGTTCCAGGAAGAGGACAGACACAGTCCTCTCCTAGACAGATCAAAAGTGGCAGGCCTTCCCTGGCCTCAGGGCCTTTACACAAAATACTCCTGCCTCGACTTCTTTTCCTGCCTGGCTCTCTCATCTCTCAGACAGGAAGCCCTCTCTGAGTCCAGGCTGGGTCAGGCACCTCCTGTGGTCTCCCCATCCCAGCCCTGCCATTCATGATCAATCCACCCAAGGAACCCTGAGCTCCCCAAGGGCAAGGACGAGGTTATTTTGGTCACTGCTGTGTCTGCAGCATCACCCAGCACAGGGGAGGCCAGAGAGAAGAGCTCAGGAAATAGACGAAATCATTCACAGGTTCATCAGTTAATCACATCAGGGACAAGCACCAAGCTCAGCTCTTTAGCCTCAACATCGAGTGGGTGTGGGTGGTGTTAGGCAGGGTGACCCCAGGACAAACTACAAGGCTGATCCCACTGGGGAACAGGCAGGGCAGCAAACCTCACCTCCTTGGCTCAGCCACTGCCGCACAACACCAGTGACATCAAAGGACAACCACTCCGGTGTATCACTGGGGGTCAGGAGCCTGTTGCTGAGGTAGCGCCAGGAATTGTTGCTGTATTTCTGAAGGGTTTCAATGGGAAGAAAGACAGTGGGAAGGGTGCCATCACGTCATACCCCCCACGTACACTGGCTGCACTCCCATCTAGCTGCTCCCCCACACGGGCTTCCAGACAGTCCCCAGACACTAGCCTTGTAGTCATCGCTCTGCGGGATCTCGCGGGTTCCACCCTTGCCTGTAGCAGCTTTGGAGAAAAGAGGAGAGAGCTCCCAGCTGGGGTCAGGGCGGCTAGGGAGACCTCATCCTTTGCCCCTAACGCTCTGTGGGGCTACAGCTACCTTTCCCTCTCTAGGCCTGTTTTCTCCCCGGTGGAATGCTAGCCCCTTGCAGCTTGGACAGCCTATAATCCTAAGTCACTAACCTTCTGGGGTTTGCTAAGCATATGCGTCAGCAAATTTGACACCCTGGATTCAGAGTCAAATTTCTAAGTTTATTATGTTAAAAGTCATTTCCTAATTCTAGGGTTCAATAGCATCCCAAGAATGATACACATAACAAACCTGAACAGTTCCAGAACACTACCCATCTACAAACCAAGAATCTGGCAGGTGTTGCCCCTAGATGCTATGTGGAGCAACCCCTAGGGCTGTACGTAATACATCAGAGGCCACAGCGTGCAGAGCACTTCCTAGATTTCAACAACTTAACATTAGACAAAGAGCTGTCATTATGAGAGTTCAACATGTGCCATCCTATGAGTCTAAACTTCCATATGACATAAATTCTATATTATAGAATGTTCTAGAGACTCCAGCCCTCTTGAAGACCTCAACGTTCTTGGCGACTTCACCTTCCCCAACAGTGCAGTCCTCCCTAAGAACTTTCTGGAAATGTTGCTATCTGGTTCTAGACTCTCCCAGCCTTTCTAGAGATTCCAGCTCTGGAACAGGACTCCATTGCATTCTTTCTCTCTCCCTGGTATGGGGGTGGGACCTAAGGCCTCCCACATGCCAGGTAGGTAAATGACCTAAGTGATCTACCACTGCACTACATCTCCAACCTGTCCTGCATTCTTAAAGAGTCCAACTTCTAAGATTTCCCTTCAAGAGTCTGAATATTTTAAAGACCATTCTCCAGTTCATCCTCCTCAGCCCCTCAGGGACTAATAACATAAACCTTGCAGCCAGCAAGCTTCCGACCAGCCCACCTGGCCACAGCTCAGCCCTTGTAGCCTGCACCCTGCCACTCAGGCTCCTGGCCTTACTTGGTACAGTTCCACGTGTTGCTCCACACTCAACTTGAGTCTCTGCATACGCAGCTCTGCCCGGGACAGCAACAGAGGGTCAGGCACAGCTTCCCGGATCTCTGATGTGTTGAAGAACATATATACACTGTGCGCAACAGTCTCGATGCTTTTATAGATTTCTAGTTGGGGAGAACAGAAAGAGAAGGTACCAGAGGCTTGGCAAGGGCCTGGGGAGCAGGTACACCCCAAGTCTAGGTGGGTGGGCTCTGGCGCTGAGAGCTCTGGGTTGGAGTTCCACTTTGATACTGTGTAGTTCCGACATCCCTCTAGGTTTGCTTCCTCCTCCATAGGACCCTCTATCCTCCATGCCCCGCTCTATCCCACGAAGCACCTTTGATCAAGTGTACATCTAGCAGGTGGGTGCCCCCAAGGGGAGCTGCTGTTTGCTGGGGCTTTCCTAGGGTTTAAGACTTAGAGCCTGAAATGCAAATGAAATTGCAGAGTAAGGGTCAAGGGTTTCTTGCGGGCTCTCAGCTGTGTGACCTCAGGCAGTTCACACCCCTTCTCTGTACCTCAGTTTCCTGTTATTCTTTGAAAAACAGCAATGCCATCGAGCTGGCTGATCCAACCCAGGCTTCCCATATTGAAATACTGGTAATCTGTAGCAAGTGAATTCCTCTGTCTGAGTCAGAGCTTCAGCTATAACATAGTTTCCAATTCCACGATTACAGGAGCAAATGAGTGAAGGCATGGGATATAGTCCTGTACATGCCAGTCACTCATAGCGTCTCTGTTGAAGAGTGTCATTTGCCAGATTCTATTCAAAACAGTTTACAAAGATGAAGACATTAAAACCTCACAAAGCCAGGAGAAAGAAACTATTATAGCCATTTAATAGATGGAGAAACTAATGTGTCCCAACGTGGTATAGCTAGGAAGTGGCAGAGTGGGATTAAGTAATCTCATTCCAGAGACTGCTCTTAACAACCACGCTACCTTCTTGCCAATGCGGTATTAGTATTATGGTCGTTATTAATTGTTTCCTCCCTTAACTCCCTTCCCAGACAGTTAGAGGTTAAGTCGGTTCTAGGTCAGAATGACTGCGGGGGCAGTGGGGTTAAGAAGAGTGCTGTGTAGTCTAGGGAAAGTTCGCAGCTGGGAATGAAGGGCAGGCTGTGAACGCCTAGATCACCTGGAACAATTCCTTTGGGTTTCCTACGGGTTGGGGGTACAAGACGGTGCAGAGAAGCTGACGCAGGAAAGAGGAGAAACCCTTTCCCATGGTCCATAACCCCACATTCCCCACACCCCAGCCCAGTTCTTGGCCCATCCCTGGCTCAGCAAACCCCAAAGGAAGGCAGAACCTCTGACAGGCGTGTCAGATCGGGAAGAGAAAGGCCAGAGACACGGGGCGGGTGTAGAGAAAAAGGGAGCCCGCAGAGACGGGGGACAAACACCAGGTGATCTACACACCGACCCTGACAGGCACGGGAGATGGGAGATGCGGGAGAGGGGGGGTGGGAGCGAAGGACAGGACCGGAGATGCGGCCCATGGCAGACGAGACATGACGGTTCGCGGGAGAAACAAAATTCTCTGGAGAGGAAAAAAGAATTGCCTTCTTTTCCTTGTACAGAAAAAAGGCCACACTGAGAAGCAGGTGGGGAGGGGGCACCGTTGGGCCACAAAACAGGGAGCAGGAATGGGCAAAGCCGAAAACCCAGAGCCCAAGGGAAAAACTGCAAATCGGGTACGGCCGCCGAGGCTCCAGGCCCCGCAGGATGCCTCGATCCCGCCTGGGCCCTCGCGTGGGCGCAGACGGGGCGGACCCAGGAGGAGCCCCGCCCGTTGCTGGGGTGAGAAGGGCGGGAGGCGAAGCAGCCGCGAGGGCGGGGACCAGACCTGCCTTGTCTCGCCCCAGGCTCCGCGCGCGATCCCCGCCCCCCGGGGCAAGAGAAGGAAAGGAAAGGGAGGGCGCGGCCGCCGGACGCTGGGGTTTCCCCAGCTTCCCCAAGAGGAACTGGGACTTCAAGGTCCAGACTGCCAGCGTTCAGCTCTACCGGCTCCTCCTGACCCCTGTGGAAGCCCAGCACCCCCCGCCCCCCGCGCATGGCACCCACGTGGGGCTTTCTCACCCCTACTAACTCGGTTTTCTCGGTCTTGCAGTGTAGCCCCTCGCCCAGGGCACGATTACTCACTCAACTCACTCCCACCCCATGCTGCGGCGAGCGTACGTCGCGGGTCTACCTTTTCCCACGCCCGCCTCTCCTTTCTGAAACTCCTGTCCCATGACCGAGGATTCTAGATCTCCTGAGGGCTCGCTTCCTCCGCGGAACTCTGCGCTATCTCTCGCTCCACGCCATCTCCACGCGCATCCCAGCTCTCCAACACCCGCCGGGCCCCGTCTCCGCTCCTCTCCCTCTACCTTTCTCCTCCCAAGGACCTGGCCTCCCTCTCCCCGGCATTTATCACACAACCGCATAGTCACTCTCTCTCCGAGTCCCCCTATCCCGCGTGGTCCGGGCGCTCTCTGGAAGTGAGTCCTCTACGCTTCTCCTGGCACTTCTGAGGTTCGCTTCACCTAGTTTTTCTAACCTCGAATCTCCACCTCAGGACCCCCGAGATCCGGGTCAGCTTTCCCCATTGCCTTTCCTTTCCCAAACGCTGGCGTCCCCTCTCTGAAAAAGAGATCCCCGCCTTCTAGCGCGGCCTGAAGAAGGGAGCCTTTTACTCGCCCTCCCACATAGCTTCTGTCCTTCTAGGGGACTCTCCCCACGATCCCGCATGCTCCTGCTGCCTCCTCGCAGTAGTCCACTTCGCTCGCTAATTCCTTTTTAAGACCAGACAGCCGGGGCGGGGGGTGGGATTCAGTGCCATCCTCTTTGGGACATCACTCCTCCAACACACGCTCCTGGAGCCCCCGGGGGTCCCCGTCCTTCAGCCAGTAGCTTCCTTCCCTTGACCCCTGCACTCCGGCGCCCCCTGGGGGTCCCCTCCCGGCTCCCCGGCCCCTCTGAGCTCACTGTGGTTGTTCTCCACCATTAGCACGCGGGTGACCTCCTTGGCATAGTAGTCCGGCTCAGGTTCGGGCTCTGGCTCCGCGCTCTCCCCGGCCACCCGGTCACGGGTGCTGTTGTACAGAGCGAGCACGGCCTCGGGCAGCGGGCCGGGCGGTACCTCCCCCTGGCTCGGGGGGCTGGCGAGCCGTAATTTGGACAGGATCTGACCGCGGATGGCCTCGATGCGCTTCCGCTTTACCAGCTCCATATCGATGGTCTTGCAGGTGGACAGTCCCGAGGCTGGCCGGCCAGGCGTCAGCAACAGTAGCCACAGTAGCGGTAGCAGAAGCGGCAGGAGCCGCAGCCGAGAGGGCGGCATGGGGGAGGCGGCGACCCCCGGCACTGCCGAGAGCGCGAACAGGGCAGAGGTGGGATGGGGAGGCCCCGCCCCTCCTGGGGCTGGGGGTCTCCCGGGGAAAGGTAGGACGGTCTCGGGAGAAATTGAGTCCTTCGGGGAGAACGAAGCCGGGGTCTTTGGGAGGCTCGGTCACGGGGTGCCTTAATATCCCACGGAAAAAATCGAGGTGGGCGAGATCTGGTACCAGAAGGTGGGTGGTCTTGGATAGGGGAGCTGTGGCAGGTCTGGGAGAGATCCGTCGCCCGGAGGAGAGAGGGTCCTAGGTTGCGGGGGCTCAGGAGAAGGGTGGGGGAGGGTGGCGTGCAGGGGGGTGCGCCCCGGGTCTGGGGTGAAGTCTTCGCGGGAGGCGGGGTTTGCTGCTCCTGAGCGCTGGTCCGGAATGGGGACGCCAGGGGGACGCTGTGTCGGGGGTAGCCTGCGTCAGAGGCGGTGAGCGGGGGCGGTCTGCAGTCCGCAGGTCCTGCCTCCTCGCGGGGCAGCGCTGCGCCAAGCGGTCCCCGCGTCTCCGGCTCTCAGCGGCAGCGGAAAAGTCTCAAAACTTTTTTTCCTCTTCTCCCAACCAGCGCGTCGCTCCTCCCGCTCCTCCTCCCCTCCTCCCCGCAGTGGCGGCGGCGGCGAGTCTCAGACTCTGGGGCCTCGGGCTGCCTCGAGGCGCCCTCCTCCGCTCCGGGAGGAGGCCGGGCAGCGGGCGGCTCAGAGCCGGGGGTGCCCCGGAGGGGGCGTCCCCCTGCCCCGGCCGGGGCCTCGCGGTCTGGTGGATCCGCGGCGGGAGGAGGGAAGGGGACGGCCAGGGGCGCGAAGGGCGGCGGCGGGGACCGGCTGGGCGGCGCGCGGGGGTTTTGAAGCCGCCCGGCCCCACCCAGGAAGCGCGCGCGGGGCGGGGGCAGCCCCAGGGGGAGGGCATGGGGGGGCCACGGTCCTCATCTCGCGTGGGCGGGCTCCGAGGGGGGTCCCTTCAGCCCTGCGGGGAGGGGGTGGGCACCCCGGCTCCGCCCCACGGGCAGGGTGCTGCCTCCTGGCGGTGGCGCGCTACCAAAGCGAGTGACAGAGATGGATAGGGGCTTTGGAGGTTGGCGTGGGGTCAAAGAGAAAACGAGGATCTGGCGGGGAGGGCAACGTCTGAGAACGGAGACACGGGAGAGGAGTCTCGCAGCAAGGGCGCCCCCGACGGGAAGGCAGTGAGGAGCTGCGGCAGAGGGACTGAAAAGATGGGGTTCCGTGAGCAGGCAGGGTGTTAGTGGGAGGAGGGGAAAGAGGTCATCTACAGATGAAGGGGGTCAAGAAGGTGCCATGTAAGAACGTAAGAATCACTCACTTTTATTAAGCACCTCCCATGTGCTAAACAGCATTTTCTTCCCAGCCCCTGTGATCCACACCTACTACCCCACGTGACCCATGGGGCACTGGGACTCCACAGGCATTACAGGGTGTGAGGTCCTTGCAAGGGCCATGCCTGGCTGGGATCGGGTCTGACTGTTTCCAGGGGCCCCGATCTTGACTGCTGTGCCATCCCGCCCTCAGCGCATGGCCAGGGCTATGGATGATGGCCAGCTGTTGGAGGCAGGGTCCCTCAGCACTCAACACCATAGCGGTCAAAGTGACGCAGCAACAGGCCCAGCTCAAGGCGCACAGTGCCACCAGCGGCCGTATGTAGGCGGTATCGGTCAGCCCCGCTGTAGATGGTGTCCGCATGTAGCAGCTGCGGCCCACCACCCACAAAGGCCCTGGCTAGCTGCTCCCGCCAGCTGCCCAGGGGCCGCCATGTGGGGCAGTCCAGCTGGTGGGTGCCTGGGCTGCTGGGCACATGGCAAAAGCCATAGCCGGCGAGCTGGCAGCGGCCGAAGCTGTCCTGAGACCACACCTGGAGATGGAGCCGGGGCCAACCTGCAGGACAGGATGGAGAAGAAAGGAGAGATGGTGGGGCCCAGCCTCCTGCTCCTGGGTCCCCACCGCCCTGACTCCCACTGGAGACCTAGGCTTGGCCCTTTTCCCCGGGGTTTCTCCCCACCTGCTCTGGGGCTCCCATCCCCTTTGCCACCCAGCAAGCAGCACAGGGGATCTTTCTGCACCCATTACTCTCCCCTGCTCTGAAGAAGACACCCAAGGGGCCCCAGGCCCCTCAGTATGAAGTTCAACCTCCTCAATAATTGAGGCCCTGCATCTGGCCTCTGCTGGCTTCCTGCTCTCGGTGTTCCACCCAGGGAAGCCTGCAGCTCCTCTAGTTTCCAGATCAGCACCTTTGGCCCTGTCCCGTATGTCATCTGCCCTTCCTCATGGCCCTGCCTTGTCCTCCTAGGACTCAGGGCCTTTTTTCTTCTCCTGTCTTATTTACCTCCAGCTGGCAGCCAGAAGCTTTTTTTTTTTCCTCCCAGTACTGAAGATGGAACCCAAGGTCTTCACATGGAGCTACATCCTTGGCCCCTTCTATTTTTTATTTTGAAACAGGATCTCACTAAATTGCTCAGGCTGGGTCCAAACTTGCGATCCTCCTGACTCAGCCTTCCAGAGTCCTGAGATGACAGATGTGTGCCACCGTGCCTGGCTCAGAAGCCGCTTTTCTCCCCTTCCACAGGGTCAGCTCACCCTCTATTCTGAGCCTCTCCTATGTGCTAGGCCCTGTTCTAGGACCTAGGGACACAGTGGTGAACACAGCAGACAAAAATTCCTGCCCTGGGAGGCTGACATCCTAGACAACGAACATAGTAAATAGGCAAATTATAGGGTATGTCAGATGGTGATAACTGCTCTGGAGAAAAATAAAGCCGGGGAGGTTGAGGGTGGAGGTGTGGTTTGGAAAAGGAGGATCAAGAACGCTTCACTAAGAAGGTGACTTTTTTTTCTTTTAACATGTTTGAGTTTAAGATTTTTTTTTTTTTTTTTTTTGGTCTTTTTGAGACAGGGTCTTGCTATGTACTTCAGGGTGGCCTTGAGCTCACTTTGTAGCTCAGGCTGGTCTCGAACTCACAACCATCCTCCTGCCTCAGCCTCCTGAGTGCTGGGATTACAGGCATGTGCCACCACGCCTGGCAAGAAGATGGCCTTTAAACAAATCCTTAAAGGAGAGATAGGAGCTGTGTGGGCACTTAGGGGAAGAGAAATCCAAGCTAAAAGTGCAAAGGGCCTCAGGTGGGTCGGACCCAGTGTGGGTGGGTCAGAGAAAGAGGAGAAGGAACAGAAGTGACAACCAGGCCAGGCATGGTGGCACACACCTGTAATGCCAGCACTCTGGAGGCTGAGGCAGGAAGATCACTGCCAATTCGAGGCCAGCCTGGGCTACATAGACCCTGTCTCAAAAAACAAAACAAAACAAAATGACAACAAGATTGTGCAAGGACCTGTGACACATGGAAAGAGTCTGTCTTAACCCTGAATAAGACAGGAATCCTTGAAATCTTCTGAGCAGAGGAAAGATGTATCACAATTTAGGTGCCCCAGAGCCCTACTGGCTCTTTGTGGAGCGTAGGTCCCTGGGGCTGGGGCTGGGATCACAGTCATAATGCTACTGAATAATCTGGGAAAGAGAGGAAGAGGGGCAGATCAGGTGCTGGGCAGGGAGGGGGTGAAAAGTGGAAGTTAGGGTAAATTTCACATGGAGAGCAGCAAGCTTGGTGGCACATGCCCATAATCCCAGCACTCTGGAGGCTGAGGCAGCAGGATCATTGTGAGTTCAAGGCCAGCCTGGGCAACATAGTGAATTTAAAGCCAGCTTAAACTATACAGTGAGACCCTGTCTCAAAACCAAACCAAAAAAATAAAAAATAAAAAAATTTCCTCTCACGGGGAGAGTTGCCAGGATTTCCTCATGGGTATAGAACGCCTCCCACCCCGCCCAGCCTGAGAAACAAGGAAGCAGGGATGGTACCAGCACGGCTGGGGGGGGGGGGAGGCTGAGCATCCGACAAGCGGGAAGTTCTCTGCCTCACTCTCCAGTCCATCATCACACGTGGCAATCAGAAAGAGCTTTGAAAAGTGAAATCTGACTGAGGTGCCTGCTGTGGCTCCCAGCGCCTTAAGGGATGGCAGTCAAGGTCTTGCGCAGTCTGTCCCTAGCCATCCTAACCCCCGCCATCCTCTGCTCTCCCATCACCTCCTAAATGTCTGGGCTTACTCTCCTCTGTGAGCCTGCCACACACTCAGAACCCCGCCTGCAACTCTCTCTGGCCTGCAGTCTGTTTAGCTCCTCCACAACCCCCACCAGACCTGTGCACTCTGGGCTGGCCCCATCTGGAGATAGGTCTGTGTCCCCTACAGGATGGAGCCCCTGAAGACAGCAGGGAAGCGGGGCTTCTGGGCTGGTAATCAGTAAACAGTACTGACACGGCTGAGACACACAGCAAGCACCTCTACCCAGGCTACTTCCTGGAATCTGTTGCATTTTCTACCAGAACTGATAGCCCGCCTCCCCGAAATACTCACTTCCCTTTTGAGCAGACTCAGCTCTCCGGCTGGGGAGCCTTCCTAAGAACAGCAAGCAGCCCTTGCCCTCTCCCTCCTTCCCTGCCACCCTTCTTGACCTTCATAAACCCTCTCCCAGCTTCCTCTTCTAACGCAGGCCCTGGTTGTCCTTCACTTGCTGGCCACTTCCTCTACCTGCATCCTGACCCTGACCCACCCCTTCCCATCCCTGGCCCCCCGTTCCATCTCACTCCTGTAGCACAGGCCTGGGAAGGCCTCAGCTCAGCCTCTCCTGGGCAGGCTTGGCTACAGGCACCCACAAGGCATGGGGAACAGAACAAGATAGGGTGTTTTCAGCACCACCTACCTTCTCAGCCTAGCTCATGGGCTAGGCCTGGTACCCACCTTGGAGACCTTTGGTAGCAAAGTGCAGGTCAATGGGGTGGCACCAGTAGGCCATGTCCCCTACCTGGGGAGTGTCCACCTGTGTCTGGCCCTCCCGCACGCCCGACAGGAGTTTCCATGCCGCCCCTGTAAGGAGGACAGAGTCAGCGTGGGTGGGGGGCTGCCTTTAGGAAGAGGAGGCCACTGTGGCTACAGGCCTACTTCTCCCTAGCTTTTCAAGATGGCAGTGAGGGTTACAAATGGTGAGAGCAGCAGCCAAATGTCTGGGTTCGACTCCTGGCACTCTCTTTCTGTCTGTGCGACATTGGGCAAAGTTTCTTTTCTATGTCTCGAAATAATGTTTTATACTTTCAAGAAGATCCATAATGAGTATAGGCTAAGTCTTCTTGGTTGTTATTGGTTATTTTTGTTGGTTGTGGTGCTAGGGATGGAACCCCAGGCTCTGTGGATGCTAATGCACATGCTGTACCACTGAACTATATCCCCATTTCCAGGAACATTTTACTATTATTCTCATCCCATATTTAGAGGCCTATCCAAGGACTCAGATGGGGCCAAGGTCACCCTCCAGAAGCACATCATAAAAACAGGTTTTTATGTTTGTTTTGAGACAGGATTTTGCTGAGTCGCCTAGGCTGGTCTAGAACTCATGGGCCTCAGCCTCCCAAGTGCTAGGAGCACCACACCCAGTGAAAATAGGTCTGAATAGTGACCCTACTAAGGGGTTATAAAATAAGGAACACACTGAGTGCTTACTGAACGCCAAATACTATGCTAAGCACTTTAATCAATGCATTCATTAAATCTGCCCCCCAGACTCTTAACCCCCAACACCACTCCCCAGTTTACAGGCCCACATGGCCCTGCATACCCTGGTTTGTGCACACCTCCCTGCGCTCATTTCCCATCACCCTTCCGCTCCCTCACTACCCAGAAGCCTCACTGACCCCATTCATGTTCTAGTACCTCAGGCCCTTTGCACTGGTATTCCCTCTGGAAGTTTTTAATCCTTCAGGGCTCAGTCCAAGTGCCACTCTGTGGCGGGGGGTGTCTCTCTGACCCTCCTATTCTAAAACTAGTCCTTATCATAAAATCCCATTATTTTCTTCCTAATATTGACAATGATCTGTAATCACTGTGCTTGCTTCTTTGTCTGCTTCCCCTACCCCTCCTCTACTCTGAACTCCCAAGAGGAGACAGCATCTGCCCGGGGTCACACAGCACATGAGAGGCGGCATCCAGACTGAAAACCAAGCCAGACGCCAGAGCCTGCCTTTTATTTGCTCAGTTGGAAGATCTCAATTTCCCAGGGAAATCAACTGCTACCTCACTTTCCAGTAAAATCAGAAAGGACCCAGGCCTACGAGGACAACAATAGCAATAACCACCTCTGTGTCATGGACATTTGTCTGTGACAGGCAACAGCACACACAGGACTTTACAGACAAAACCCCACCAAAACCCTCTGTGAACCAGGCAAACACTTACTGAGGACTCCCCAGTCACGACCCTAGTCTAATGTTGCTGATAATCATCTAGTTTTGACAACAACCACACAAGGTAAGTACTGTTATTACTCTGTATAACAGTATACCCTGTATATCACTGTATACACAGGGAAGTCAAGGCCAACAGTACTGTCCAAGGTCACATAATAGGAACCAACAACTGATTTTCAACATAGGAAGTCTCTGGTCTTAACCTCAATCTTGTACCACCTCTTAGCAGCTAACATTTTCTTTTTTTGTTGTTTTTTTGTTTTTTGAGACATGGTCTCAGTTCAGTTTGGCCTTGAGCTCACTTTGTAGCCCAGCTTGGTCTCGAACTTGCAACCATCCTCCTGCCTCAGCCTCCCGAGTGTTATCATTTTTTTTTTTTTTATCTTTTTGGACAAGGAAGCTGAAACTCGGAAAGGTCAAGTCCAAAGCCTCCCAATTAATAGGTAGGAAAGTTAGTATTTGAACTCAGACCTGGCAGCTTAGAGCCCTCCCTGTTACTCTGTCCACTATGCACAGAGCCTCAGAAGGGGCGGCTGGGGAAATGGGGTTTCCAAAGTCCCTCCTGGGCCGTGTGGACAGGCTTGGAAGGCTGCCGCAATGGGGTACACATTTGATCTCAGCCAAAACGCTGAGAAGCGATGGAATGGAGTACACAGAGAATAATAAATACCAGAGTTCCTTCTCCTCCGCAAACCCGGGATAGAAGCTTTTTACTCTGCAGAAAGGATTCAGTACGTGGAGTCTATTAATCAAAGAATGGAGCTAGGGGAGGGCCCTAAGGGGCACCACGAGGACTATGGGTACAAGCCAAACAGTTGAGGACTGGAATTATGGATTGTCAGGGGACTAGCCTACAGTGCCTTTTCTTTAGGAGCTGTCCGTGTAGAGGGGAGGAGCCAGAGCTGCCAGAGGCAGGATGGAAAAAAGATAAGAAGGGAGACAGATCCACGGTCTGGGCGAGGAGTCCTGACAGCCAAAGGGTAAGTGAGGATTAGGGATTCAAGAAAGCGATGTGGAGCCTAGGCTTGGGCGGCTGGGGTCGCGCTCGGGAGGTGAACCAGGCCCGCGGAATACCTGTGTGGATGCCCCACTTGCAGAAGAGGCTACTTTCCGAGAAACCGGTGGCCCCTATGATCTGCCCGATCACGTGCACCTCAGCCATGGCCCTGCGAGGGGAAAAATATAATCTCAGCTCTAGGAGGTAAGTGTGTTATTATTTCCATGTGAAAGATGGGGAAACTGAGGCCCATCGTGTAAAATGCAGACCTAGGATTCCTGCCTAGTTTCGTCAGCCCACTGACGCTGCGGTCTTAACCACAGAGCCTACTGCCTCCCAGGAAAGCTAGGGAGAAATGGGGGAGGGAACCCTGAGCTAGGGAGCTGGCGCCCAACTGTGCCCCGCCTAAGATAAATCTACCCAGCAATCCGGGGAAAGCCCCGCCCCAGGGCACTATGGCTCCGCCCATCCCTCAGGTCCCGCCCCCTCGCGTCAGCCCTGCTCCCAAGCTGCAAGACTCGCCTGCGTCTAGAATGCGAGGCCGGTTTAGCGCCGCCTCTAAGTGCAGCGCATGCGTTATTCCTACCTCACTGCTCTTAACCGTTAGGAGAGACGAATGCGGCTAAGGGAATTGTAGCTCATGGGCCTGACCTGTCCTCTCCACGGGCGCCGACCAGGGCTAGCTCACGCCTCTCCCAGGACCTTTGTACGCGGCCGCGCTCCTCTTGGGTTCCCTGGTTGTTGCTAGGGCAACAGCAGGCTCCGCCCCTGGTCTTATCCCCGCCCTACACGCTAATGATTGGTGTTTGCTGCCTTTGGGGGCGGGGAGATGTGTGATGGACATTTTCTTTCCCTGTCCTGTTCCATTTTGGAAAGAGTGTTCCCTTCACTCCGCGTTTAGCCACTGAGACAGGGAGAGGCAGCTCCATTTTGATTATGGCAGACAAGTTTGAGCGCTTTCTCCCTGATACACTCTACGTGAAATAAATCTTTCTGTGCCCGAACCTCCGCGCTTAAAAAACGAAACAAAACGCTCCTGTCTAGGACCACAAGTCAAAACTGAGTCAGAACCAAGGGGAAAGAAATCTTTTATACAGAGACCAGATAAGTTGAGGAGTGGGCTTCCTTTCCTTTTTGAGCCTCTTTGGGCTTCTGAAGGCTCTATTAGTGCTGCTTCTTATCTACTGCTAGATTCAGTTAGCGCTGCTTCTGAGCAGTGCGGATGGGGTGAGGATGAGACGTGAACAACGAGGTTCCTTTGTCTGCAGAAAATACTTTTTGCTGCGGGGCCTGGTGAGGGAACCAAGGGCCTTAATACGCTAGTCAAGCGCTGCCCACTAAACTACATCCCCAGCCTTGAGAGACCTCCATTCCGTGTTGGGCGCTGCCAGTAATCTGTACCATGACTTTACTGGGCTGTGGGTCTAGTTACTTTATTCATGTGGGGCACACATACAGATAGTCTGAATTCTGAAGCGGCGTCTTTCTCGCCCTCTAAATCCAGCTGAACGCTGCTCCTGTATTCCTCCAGCCCAGACCAGAACAGCAAGAACTATCTTGTTTTGTTTTGTTTTTGAGACAAGATCTGGCTATGTAACCCAAGCTGGTCTCGAACTCACAGTGATCCTCCTACCTCAGCCTCCCAAACTCTGAAATTACAGACGTGTGCCACCACGTCCAGCAGAACAGCAAGAATTTATTTCCTTGTTTTTAGCAAAAACAGCTACCACCACTACCACAACATAAAGCAAATAGTACAAAAGTTTGCATTACTGATGGTGCATACCTGTAATCCTAGCATTCTGAAAGCCTGAGGCAGGATTTCAAAATGAAGCTAAGCCTGGGTAACATTAACTTGGTGAGACCCTGCGTCAAAATACATCCACACAGGGGCTGGGGATATAGCTCAGTGGAATAAGTGCTTGCCTAGCAAGTGCAGGGTCCTGAGTTCGATCCCCAGTACCGCAAAAAAAAAAAAAAAAAAAAAATACATCCACACATTAAACACTTCTTGTTTTGGTTTTTTGAAACAGGGTCTCACTATGGAACTCAAGCAGGCCTTGAATTCACTATGTAGCCCAGGCTGACCTCAAACCTGCAGTAATCCTCCTGCCTCAGCCTCCCAAGTGCTGGGATCACGAGCATGCACCACCATGCCCATTCATTCACATTTTTAAAAGGGCTGAGAATGTCACTCAATGCTTCATCAACTCCAAATTATTGGAAGGAAGGGGGAACATATTAATATAACATTTACATAAATCGAATAATTAAGTACAATATTTTACTTTTTTTTGAGATAGGGTCTTGCTATGCAGTTCAGGCTGGGCTTGAGCTCACTTTGTAGCCCAGGTCTTGAACTCGCAAGGATCCTCCTGCCTCAGCCACCTGAGTGCTGGGATTACAGGCGTGTGCCATGACGCCCATCTCAGAATATTTTACTATGGTGGGAAAATTTCAAAACTAATTTTTTTTTCTTGGTACTGGTGATTTGAACTGGGAACTGCATAAATGCTAGGTAAGCACTCCACCACCGAGCTGTACCCCCAGGCCTTTTTTTTAGTCGGATTTCACTCTTTCTTTTTTTGTCTCCACTCTCTTCCTGTATTCTCTTTTCCCCAGTACTGGGAATTGAACCCAGGGTCTTCATGCTGAGCTACATCCCCCCCCCACCACCCCTTTTTATTTGAGAAAAGGCCTATCTGAGTTACTAAACTGCTCATGCTGGGCTTGAATTTATGATCTTCCTGCTTCAGCCTCCCAGTGTGCTGGGATTATAGACCTGCACCACCATACCTGGGTCTAGCCAACATTTTGACTGCATCTTCATGAGCGACTAGGAGGCAGAATCACACAACTATACTGTCACCTGATTCCTGACCCACTGAACCTTTATGACATATAGGCGTTATTTTAAGATACTAAATTTTGGGGGTAGTTTTTCATGCACCAATAGATAATTAACACAAATATGTAATGAATACAGGACGTAGAAAACTGAATGTTTGCTACTGATTTTTAAAATTTTGATGTTGTTACTGAAATAGTAGTTTACATATTTTATTATTACAGAAGCACATTATCTTTTATTTACTTGTACATTTTTTATTTAACAGTTCTTTTGACCAGGCCTGCCGACACACACCTATAATCCCAGCACTCGGGAGGCTGAGGCAGGTTCAAGGCTAGCCTGAACTACATAGTTAGACCCTGTCTCAAAAAAACGGGGAGGTTGCTGGGGATGCAGCTCAGCTTGAAGGCTCTGAGTTCAATCCCCACTACCAAAAGGAGAAAAGTTCTTTCGCACTGAGTATGGTGGTGCATGCCTGCAAGTAATCTCAGCTATTTGGAAGGTTGAGGTAGGAGGACTGCAAGTTCAAGGCCAGCCTGGGCAACTTAGTGAGACCCTATCTTGCTGGGGGCTGATTAGATCTCCTGATATCTGAGGGAAAAACAGTGGGGAATAAAGACAAAAGACAAAATTTAAATAACAAGGGGGCCCAAGAGGAACTTGTCTCTAGTGGACAAGCACAACAATCTCGCTGTGGACCCACTTTTATTAGCAAGCAAGAACACATTAGGGGTAGCACATATTTCCTGGAACAGCAACTGTAGAGAATGGGTAGATAAAAAATACATGAATGAGGAGTCAGATTTTCTCTATGCCCAGATGCCTGTATTTTGACAACTGACCTCAGCAGATGCTCTCTTGCTTCAGGAATGCCAGGTTATCAGCATTCTTTCCATATGCAGGGGGCCTGTGGCCTTCCGTACACCTCCCTGTTCCTGAGGTGAAATAACATCAACCTCAGGACTGTGAGGCTTAAGTCACGTAGTCAGGGAACCCCCCCCCCATAATCTATCACATAGCCTGGTCCCCAACAGTTCCCCCTTTTTGTTTTTGTAATTGCAGCAGTTGAAACAGCATGACTTGAGGTTGAATAGGGTCTAGGCGTTATCTGATTTGGCTTTTCCTGTGGCAAAATGTGAGACAGAAACACATTAATATAATTAAGCCAGTATGAAATCTAAAATGGGCTTTAAAATAGTTCCATGGATTAAGCTGATCAAGAGTATCACCATCCGGGCATGGTGGCTCATGCCTGTAATCCTAGCACTCAGGAGACTGAGGCAGGAGGATCATTGCAAGTTGGAGGCCACTCTGGGCTACAAAGTGAGTTCAAGACCAGCCTGAACTACATAGTGAGACCCTGTCTTAAAAAGACAACAAACAAACAAACAAAACAATCAGAGCATCACCAAATGTATCCCAATCTTGAATTTGTTTATCAAAATTTTGAATCTGCGGAGATTCAAAGAGGTACCTCTTTTTGCAATGCTTCTAAATCGAGACTTGTATTACTGTGCACAGCGTCTTGTATGTGCTATTTTTTTTACACATTCCCAAAGACGGGTAGCTGGGTTATACATAAAAGGAGTTAGATTTTACTGAATAATATTAAAATGATCCCAGAACCCTGTTGTAACTGCAGACTTTCTGTTTGATCTCCCATCCATGTAGCAGTGGTTTCTAAAAATGCTGATTTGTGACTGTAATTTTGTATCAATAGAATGTTGGATACTCTAGGCTTTGTCTGTAGTTCTGGTCCAATTATCTACAAAATGAGCAGTTTGTATAGAATGAATGAGAGCTAGAGAAGATACAGCAACACTAGAAATTAATAATACCAAAGAGATAATTTCTGTAATAATAAGCCCTAGTATCCTTTTTGTTCGGCGCACAAAGTGATTAGTCAATGATTGCAATATATAAATAGCAGGAGTGTGAGCCCATGGTGCCATGAGATTCACAGGCATCCAGAACCCAGGCATACACCCCCAGACTAGGAAAGTCTTGTTTACTAAGCTGTCAGTTGATACACAATGGTTCAACATACGTTCTCTACATGTAAATGAGATAAGATTCTATTCAACAATCCCACATTAAAAAAAAAAGCAAAGATTGTATGTACATGTGGAAAACCATGTGATTTTGTTTTTCCAAATTTGCATGATGGAGGTCTTATCAGTAAACTTGTATAAATGTCCCTTCCACTTTTCACCAGCTGGTGCCCAGTAATAGCAAAGGGCCAGTTTCCAAAATGTGCTCTGAAGGAGTCCATATTTGCCATTAACAATGGGCTGTGGCAGTGGGGGTGCTGAAGCTGGACCCACGCCACACAAATTGCCCCTCATCAACACTAGTATACATGACAGAGGTGTTTCTTCCCTAACAGTCACTATAATAATGCCAATGGGCCACATGCCAGGTGAGTGATGGTTGTCTCTTCCTTCTAATCTTGGTCAGGGTCCCCAATCTATAAAGTCAAATTGATTTAGGTGTGTTTTTTACCCCTGTCTCCTTTACAGGAGAGCCAAGGCGAGCAGGGGCACACCCCCCTGTGGGAGCTCCGTACACGAGGCAACATTGGGCGCTGAGGTGTTAACCTGTTCCCCTGAGATATTAATGGATCCCTTTCCAGTGCGATATTAATGGATCCCATTATTAGAAGTATCAACCATTTTTCCTGGTGAAACACCTATATTTGTGCCAGACAGGCAGTAGTTAGATTGTAAGGACCAGGGCTTGACAGGCAAGGGTAGATGTAAGACATGTGATGTATAATTTAAGGTAATATTAGTATCTATAAATTTAGGGGCCATATAAGTCCCTGACACCCAATTTGACTGATCATGATAAATTTCTGGGAAAATCTGCCCACATAAGAGGTCATAACAAAGGGGAGCTGGGGACAAGCATCCAGTGTTCCTTTCTGGATGTGGGACTTACACATACAGTGCAAGCAATGATAGCCATCGTGGCAATAAACATATTTTTGGGGTTTGTGGGAGGCCCTATTTCATCATCAGTCTTAACCTGCTGGGTTGTCATCTTCATTTGTCCCCATGCCTTAGGTTTCGGTGATTCTGTGGTTCTCGCCAGCTGAGGTTTTTCCTCCAGGGTCACAATACTGAAAGAGAAGGTTCACACCGGTGGGTATGGTGGCAGGAGGCCACCCCTTAGGTTTGGAGTTGTCCTCTCTCCATTGTCACACAGTCCGCGATGGCGCCCAGCACAGCGTTCCATTGTCTGTTAATACACAGGCATACCCTTGTCCCCATGTTACTACAGGCACTGGGCCATCCCACTTTCCTGTTTGGACATATTGCCATAAACCTTGTGCCTCGGGTTTATCCGTGGCACCATCCTTCTGCCAGTGGAGCTCTACTGGAGTACTTTTGCTCTCCGAAAGCAGATTCACAGAATCTGAAGTGAAGGTAGCAAGATCAGATTGTACTTGTGGAGGCAGCTGTACTCCTTTTTGCTTTAGCAATTGCGCTTTTAAAGAAAAATGTGCACACTCTGTTCTGACTTGGCCCTGAGGATTTAAAGGGATGTTTGCAAGATGTTTAATATGCCAACGTGTCTTTCTTCTTTTCTGTTTTTCTTTTTTCTTTTTGCCTTTTTTTTTCTCCTTTTTGAGACAGAGATTCGCCATGCAGTTCAGGCTGGCCTTGTACTCATTTTGTAGACCAGGGTGGCCTCAAACTCACAGTGATCCTCCTGCCTCAGCCTCCTGAGGGCTGAGATTACAGGCGTGCCCCACCACACCTGGCCACCAAAGTTTCAAGAAAGCAGATAAGGCCTTGCTGACCAATGAGGACCCATTCTCAGTTTTTATTGTATGAGGGACTCCCATAAATGCAAAGGTAGATAAGGCTGTTGGATGTGTCCTACCTTTTTGCCTCCATGGCAGGTGGCATGAATCAGGTGAGAATAAATATAGAGACACGAACATACTGTAACTGCCAAAAGGATGGGCTATGAGTAACATTCACTTGACAAATTTAAGCAGCTAGTGAATCAACCTGTTGGTTACTGTAGGCTAAAGGCCCTGGGAAATCAGGATTGACCTAATACGTCCAATACAAAAGGTGGCAGAGCAAGTTTGAATCACCATTTGCAATCTGAAAAACAGTATTACAGTGGGAATAGTGAGTTCAACTATTATAATTTCATCTGGACACCAAGCACTTTGAAATAGAGAGTATACCCAGGGCACTGTTATTTCCTGTCAGCCATGGTTGTTTTAGCAGTTGTGGCCCTGCAGAATGTTAACAGGCAACAGTTATAAGGTCTACAGAGAACATCTGAGATCAAGAGCCACACATAGTATTTTAGCATGACAATCATGATGTTATTTTTGTAACACGCTTAAATGCCCATCTTGATGTAGAATGGCCTTTTTAGTCAGTCATCTCTATCTATAAAAAAGCTCTCAAATAATTTGTTACCCTTTAATGGGATGTCACTGAAGAAGTTTGTGACACTGTCTGGATTTCTTAGTCCCTGAGTATCGTTAAGTGTAGTGACACATAGATAATATCACATAAGCCTCTTTTTTCTTTTAAAATATCATTTGATTGTTGGTCTCATGTTGCTTTGACATATAGGCTGGATATATAGCTCAGCAGCACAAGCACCTGCCTGGCAAATGCAAGGTCCTGGGTTCGATTCACAGTACCAAAAAAAAAAAAAAATGACATATACCTCTTGTCACAAGTAGCTGGAGCACAACCAAAAGGCAGATATCTGAACCTAGAAAAAGGTTATCACTATAAATGATCCTACATTTACATCTTAGAAGACCTATACACCTGGAAGGCATGACTACATTTAGTACACCATAAGATTAGAAATAATGAATGACACAGTGAAACAGAAACCTTGGTCCTTTAGTTTTGTACCAAGAGCATCTTTTAATGGAACTTATTGTTCTACCCACAGAAAACGTAGTATTTTGATGATGACCAATGTAAACATACCCCAATAATATGTTTAGCTATGTTTTGTGGGGTGTGCCTCCCATACAGCTATGAAAATTACTGGGGTGCCTTTAGTGAACAAATACTGGAAGAAAATACTTTCAGGCAGCTACTCCTTTATTCACTTAGGGGCCTGTTGGGAACCACAAATTATAAATTGAATTGCCCTTGCCTTGTGGGCCAGTTTTAGAATGTGGAAATCCCACTTCTTCTTGGTAAATGAGGCTCACAGAGCAGGATAAAGGACAATATAGGGAGGCTGCTGAGGACAATATAGGGTGACTAGCACCCAGGTGTGGGGATAAATCTTAACTGTTTCCTTCATGATGTTAAACTTGCCCATTGAATCACTACTTCTATGCTATTCCAGGAAAGCACCTAACCACCCCTCCTCTGCCCCTGCATGGGCTAAAAAAATGGTCGCCAGCTGGAGATTCTGGGTCTTTATCCCCAGAGGACATAGATCATCCCAGGGTTCTGCTGCATCCCTCTATTTTTTTGTTTGTTTTTTAAAGACAAAGTTTCACTATGTAGTCCAGGCTGGCCTTGAATTTATTGTGATGCTCCTGCCTCAGCCTCCCAACTACTAGGATTATAGGCATGTGCCACCACACCCGGCTTGAACCTTCTACTTTGTCTCTTTCATATTCTTTCTTTTCCATTGTGTGCCATAGCCTGGACAGGAGATTGGGGACTCACTGCAGGCATCCTTAATAACTGGCTGCATGGAAAGGGTCACTAATACTATCCAACAGTTTCCTTAAGCCTAAGGGGTCCCCATTTAATTATCATAACAAATTTTTATGACCTATGAGAATGAGATCATAATAATTAATACATTATTCTTGACCAAGAAAAGACACTCAAGTTATTGTACACAGACAACAACACGCATTACATTTGTAAAACCAGTCTTTTTTTTTTTATTTTAGAAACATAAAAGTACAAAAACATATTGACAAACAGATACCCATTATCATAGAAAATAGTACAATCACAACTAATCTATAGACAAGGTGATATGGTCTCAACAGTAGTTGTTGCTTTATCCATTGATATCTTCGAATTGTAGATGTATGGACCCATATACAGACATGTAAATTTAGTCAGA
>PVLD010015416.1:0-48609 GCA_004027595.1 Dinomys branickii | reverse complement strand
AGGAGAAAAATTGAATGATCAAATGGGCCATCATCTGTGTAACTGAGTAACAAAGGTGAAGGTAACATTATGTAGGACAGCATCCAGAGCTAATTCCCTTCTATGTTCTCTATAATTCTGTATTTCCTCAATCGTTTTTGTATTAACAGAAGTGAAGATAACTTTATAATATACAGCATCCAGTGCAAATTCCCTACTATCTTCTTTATAATTTGGTATTTCCTTTAATGTTTTTGTGTTAACTAATGTGAAGATAACTATGAAATACAACATCCAGTGCTAATTCCCTACTATATTCTGTATAACTTTGTATTTTCTGTATTGTTTATGGCTTTTCTGGTTCATATGTCTCCATTCTTTTGTCTTTAAAATAAAAAAAAAGAGAAAAAAAAGTAAATTATAGTACTAAAAAAGAAAACAGCTTGATAAAAACATTACATATAGTGTGTACTATTTAATAACTAGATCTAAAATTACTCTTTAACTAGAATTATTTATAAGGTCATTATTAGTGCAATATGTTTGAGGTGAACTGTGTAAAATTATATGTAATCTATCAATTAAAAAAAGCATGTGTTCATTTTTTTTAAATAGTGGCAAAGTTAAAAAAAATAGAGTCAAAGTTTTACATTTATTAAAGGTAGGAAAACAGGCTGTATGGAGCAAGTTTGAGATTAAAGGTACGAAAAAGAAAAACTTAAAACAGTATACCCTCCAGTGTAGGGTAGGCTACAGTGAAGAGCCATGATAGTGCTTATTGTTTTGTGTGCCTGAAGCCGGTTATAGTAATTCAGATTATCTCTAAATTATCTTTGTAGTGTTACTATAAAGTGCTGTAAAGTAAAAGTTTTTAGAAGTGCTATATAAAAATCTAAGTTGTTTTAGTTGGTGTTTCATTAAACATTCCATACTTTTGTACATGCTTAAAGCGAGAAAATACTATGCTAAGTTAATACCTGGTACCTCAATTAAACCCCCCTTTTTTGATATGAAATCTAGTACATATCTTCTTTTTCTACAAATGTTCTGCCTTTCTAAGTTTTAAAATTAATTTTTCATGTGCTGATGTGCCTCATCTCTTTGTATTTCCAGTGAGGTGGTTGTATGCACTCTCACTAACACTGAAGAAAAATACTAAAAACGAAAACGTCATTCTTTGTTATTCTCTGTATAGTGACCTACTGATGTTAGAGTTAAATGACCCTTTCATGTTTTTTAGATAAATGCAGTGCGGGCAATAGTTCCTAATAAAAGCAACAATGAAATCATCCTGGTTTTGCAGCACTTTGATAATTGTGTGGACAAAACAGTACAAGCATTCATGGAAGGTAATCTTAGCTCATTTTTTAATAAGTTTTTATTTAGTAGATGTTACTTTGGCCTGTCCAAACAATCAGTAATGCAGCATTTCACAGATGATACAGCAGATCCTGTGATAAATAACATAACACTTTGACATTTTGTTGATTTTTTTTTTTTTGCCTAGCAGCAATTCATTCATAAACTATGTGATATCAAGAATTAGAAACAAACTAAGAAAACTCTATATTTATCACAAAATATTCTCTACTGGTATTTAAGGAGAAATCATGTGTCCAGTGTAAATGGAGTTGAGTTGAGTAAGTTACTTTTTATACCAAAGGAGTGATTTGGTGTTCCAGCAGTAGATGGCAAATTGAAAAACTCAACATGCTTTTCTAAGCTCTGTTATCATTTAGTTTGGCTCTGGTAAGTAACTCAAATGTCTAAGTTTCTTTTATGTTCATATAGAAGAATGACAGGCGTAGTCAAGCTTTCAGATTCATAGAGCTGAGGAGTGGACCTTTTTCCATATAACTTGTTTGAGAAAAACTTACTTTGTTTTTTCATTGAACAGCAATGTCAAGTTAGGTCTCTATTTTTAAGTTCCAGAATTTGTAAATACAGGATAAGTAGATCTAGATACTTTTTAAAAATCTTTATTTTAATTTTCAAATTTTTTTAAAGCAAGTCTAAGTACTATAACGTTTTTCTTCACCTTCATCTATTCTCTATAAAATGTTATGGGTCTGCTGGAGTGCACAGCTATTTCCAAATTAGTGTAGCCAGGGTGATGTGGAACCTAAAGGGAAGTGGATGGCACACTTGAGCAGAAGCTAGTTATCTTTGTATTTGGACTATAGTGTAAAGAATCATCAAAATGGCCAAGCTACATTAGTCTCTTCTTGGAAGAACTCACTGGGGAAATTATATGGAGAGGGGGATTTAAAGAGGCAAGTATTCCAAAAGGGAAGCATAACATGATCATCTCATTACATTACTTTAGAGATTTGATTCTTAAATTTTCTTATTAGGAACTTTGGAAATTCTCAGGCACTTATAAAAAGCGGGGACATTAATTCCTGCTTGATGGTGGGAGGGGAGAAAACCTGTGATTGGTTTCTTTTACAGGTAGTGCCAGTGAAGTACTCAAAGAATGGACAGTAACAGGCAAAAAAAAGGTAAAAATGAATTAAATTGAAGAGCATGATTCTGATGTTCATATCAGTTTTTCTTTTTTTGGTATCAGGACTCAAACTCAGGACCTTGCACTTGCTGGGTAGGCGCTTAATGCCACTGACCTATATCCCTGGCCTCCCATATTAATTTTTCAACGTAGGCTCTACAAAAAAATTTGAAAGAAAAAGTTTGCATAAATATCTTCAGTTCAGCTTTATGAGGTGGCGGTACCATAGCCAGTGAGATTTCTCCAAGGCGTGATTATTGCTAACAAATATCTTTAGTTCATTTGGCTAAAATGCCCCCTTTGACAATGAAATGAAGCTAGTACTGAGTACCACCCAGTCTCTTCCCTGTGATTGAAGGCAGGAAACAGTAACTGTCTGATGAGAGGCTTGTAGATAGAGGCTGAAATAAAGCAGTCTGTGGAGAGGAATACAGGGCTACTCCAGAGAAAGTGATCAGGTTTTTAACAATATTCACATCATAGATCAGGTAAAACACTCAGATTTTTAAGTTAGACACCTGTGTTATGATCCCTAATATCAATGAACTTCAACTTAAAGAAGGCTTTTACTACTGGAGCTATCAAGTGCCTTTGCAGAGGGGTCTGCTACTGTAGTTGAGGAATGTAGAAGGCGCTTGGGTTGGAGAGGGTCAGAACTGGATTTCTGCCATATTCCCCTATATAATGGCTTTGTGACCTGGAGTATTGTTTAACCTTGGGGTGCCTTGGTTTACTTATCTCTAAAATAGAAAAATAATCTAATACATACAAGTACTTAATATAATGCCTGACATACAGTTCTTAGTCCTTTCTTCTTTAGCCACTTAAAACCAAAATGTGGGCCAAGTGTGGTGGCTCATGCCTGTAATCCTAGTACTTGGGAGGCTGAGGCAGGACAATAATTATGACTTTGAGGCCAGTGAGTTCAAGGCCAACCTGAGTTACATAGTGAGAATCTGTCTCAAAAAAAAAACCAACCAAACAAAAACCTGCAAGATGTTTTCCCCAGGGTCACTAGCTGGGCTTGGTATTCTTCCCACAGCTCTGTACCCTACACGTAGACCCATTAGGAAATGCTTAAAAGTATGGGTTTTAATCAGGTATCTCCATGAAACCTGTTTAGGGTGTTTTTTTTTCCTGCAGTAGGTGAGTGCTGAGCTCCTGAAATGTTTTCTTGATGACTAAATCACTTCATTAAGTTTGGCATGGTGGCTCACACCTGTAATCCCAGCACTCCAGAAGCTGAGGCGGGAGGTTCATTGCAAGTTTGAGGCCAGCCTGGCCTACAAAGTGAGTTCAAGGGCAGCCTGAATTGCATAGTGAGACCCACTCTCAAAAAGACACTGCCTTCTTCACCAATAAAAAAAAAAAAAATCACTTCATTAGCAGTCTTGTCAGGATTTCAAGCCAGGCTTGGCTTTAGTGACCCTTGAGAATTTCCCAAGAGGTACTTAATACCCTGAGCTTGTCCTGAAGCTGTCTATACTTGTAGCTTTGCATATTTCTTTTAACTTTACACTGTTTTCAACAAGCATAGTTAGCTGTGAGTGTTCTGGAAAACATGAGTGTCTTAATTTATTGCCCCAGGATGATAACTTGTTAGTGCCAGTTCATATTTCTGTTAAAGGTAGCCCACTGAAAACACTTGGGGAGGGGAAATTTAGTTACACCTATCTAGCCTTAGGAGTAAGGAGTAAGTATTGCTAGTAGAGCAGTGAGTTGACAAAACAAAAGGTAAAGAGACCTTGTTGTTTGCTTTAATTTTACTATTTTTGCTGGGTGTAGTGGCACACCCCTGTAATCACAGCATTCAGGAGGCTGAGGCAGGAGGGTTGGTGTGAGTTTGAAGCTAGCCTGAGCTGCATAGTGAGTTTATAGTGAGACTCTTCTCAAAACAAACATTTTACTATTTTCACAGGTAATGTATTTATATGGCTCAGAAGTCAAAGATGGCAACATTAATGCACTGAAACACCTTTATCCTGTTTGTATTCTATAGCTACTTGGCTCCCTACCCCAAAGTCTTAACAGTGCTACAATTTTTTTCATGTATCTACCCAGATACTTTATACATATAAGCATATTTTCTTATATAATATACCAAACTTATTTCATATTTCAATATATAGTATAATGAACTTTTTTTGTCATTATGGACATATAGTCACTTGTCTGGATGCACCATAACTTACTGAACCAGTTCCTTATTGGTCAGCCCTTGGGGTATTTCCAATCCTTTGCTTGTAGTAATAATACTGCAATAAGCAACTTGATGTAATACATTATTTTGAACATGTTAGCTTCACCAAGGATAAATTCTTACAAGTAAAATTGCCGGCCAAAAGGTCTGCATTTATAAATTTGATAATTATTACTAGATTGCTACCCCTGCTAATGATACATGAAAATTCTTTGTACTCTCAACTCTACAGTGTTGTTATACCTTTTTACTTTTGCTAATCTAATAGATGAAAAATGATATTGCAGTATAGTTTTAATAGATGTGTCTCTTAGATGGGCTTATGCTTCATTCCATGTGTTTATAGCTTATATAATTTCTGTTACTTTGGGTTTTTTTTTAGATCACTGTGTATACATAATTAACTTTGAATATAAGCTACTCATGTTTTTTCATATTTTGTAATTTATCTTTTCATTTTGCTTAAGGTAGGTTTTGTCATGAGGGAATGTTGTATGTTTATTTATATTATGAGCTTACCCAAAGCATAGGGATTTCCATAGTAAAATTTTATTTTAGGCAGTGTTTCAACCTATACCAAATAGGTTAAATTTCTGGAAAGAACATGAGAAATTAGTACCATGTATTGATTGCCTTTGGGTAGAGGTGCTTATCTCATTGAGTTGTGTTGTGGGAGGGTCTTCTTTTTCTTTTCTTCTTTTCAAATCTTCAATAACTTTAGAACAAAAAGAAGAAAAGCAAACCAAAACCTGTAGCAGAGACAAGCAACAGTATCCCAGATTCCAGTAAATTGGTTTCCATTCAAGAAGAGCAGTCT
Source organism: Dinomys branickii (assembly GCA_004027595.1). NCBI lineage: Eukaryota > Metazoa > Chordata > Mammalia > Rodentia > Dinomyidae > Dinomys > Dinomys branickii. The sequence goes on along the minus strand of PVLD010015416.1, from coordinate 43,107 downwards.
GTACCTTCCTCAGAGAAAGGTGGCATTAATGGTTACCATGTCAATGGTGCCATCAATGATGCTGAGTCTGTGGACTCACTCAGTGAAGGTTTGGAGACACTTTCAGTGGAAGCCCGAGAATCAGAAGATCCTGAGTTGGCCATGCCAGATACACTGGATAGAACAGGTAAGTTTATTTTCAGGTTTTTCAAAAGTTGCATTCAGTTGAAAAATACAAGGACCTCCTGGTTGAGAAAGCAATCAGTAAATTAAATGTAATAGGTCTTTTACTACTTTTTGTTCTTTTGTGTAGAAGAGTAGTAGTTTATACTTATCAACGGTCTAGAAAAATATAATTCTTGTTCCCCTGTCTCATATTTGAACTCTACTCATATGAAAAATTTTCTAACCTAATAACGGAAGAGTAGCTTAGTGTTTAAAAACAGAGACTTTATCTTTTCTACTTACGTAGGAAAATGATGAAGATGAGATAATCTTGTTTTCTAGTCAAGAGTTAAGATCCATAGTAGTTGTAAATTCACATATCTAGTACATTTTTGTCAACCACTTTGTTGTGTTGGGAAGATAGTAGAAGTGTATCTCTTTGAAAATTATTTATTTGTTAATCCAACTTTCTTTGTAGTTCTTAGCTTTATAAATATAGTGTTACTCTAGGAATTATGCTACGCTTTGTAGAATTTATTTTATTAATTCATACAGACAGACAGACACACACACACAGGCGGACACACACAGGCGGACACACACACACACACAGGCAGACACACATACACAGGCACGCACACACACACACACACACACACACACACACACACACACACTGTCTTTTTCTGGGCTAACCTTATTTTTGAACTTTACCCCTTTCTGTGCTCCCTAAAACTTTTTAAATTCTTCTTTTCCTGAGACAGTATAAAGTTCTCTTTCCTCAATGTAATTTCCAGAAACTAGCTGAAGTTGGTGATATTGCCTGTCAACTTATGGAGCTACAGAGTATTACTTCCTGTCTAACTAGATTGGCTATAGCTGCTTTTCTTCATACCAAGTGCCTCTTAGGAGTAAGCCAGAAGCTACTGATAGTCACACTGAGCTGATTCTGATCTTTGTTCTATTTTGTCAGTTGATTTTGCTCACACATTTTGAAGAGTCATGGATTTGCCTGAAAGGTTTTTGCCTGCTTACTTTGTGTACTTAAGACTGCTTGACTGATTTAATCCTACACTATGCTCTAAAACTCTGGCTCTTTGTTGGACAGGATCTGTGCTGGAAAATGGTGTCTCTGACTTTGAGCCCAAGTCTTTGACTACCTACTCTGTTCAGAATGTTCAGCACTCCAGGAATGCTGCCAAGTCTCTGTCAAGATCCACCTCAGGACCTCACTTTTCAAATCTGGGGATGGAGGATGTTCCACTGTCGTCTACCCATAAAAAGCTAGGTAATGTAAGGTCTCACCATGAGAGAATGAAAAGTCCAGTTCTGGCTATCCCATAATAAGGTTTCAGAAGGGCATCAAGTAACACTTTTCCTGTTTTCCAGACTGTAATTCTGCAACGTGTTGTACCTCCATGTACACAGCTTAAGTATGAGTGTGGTTCAGATGTTGCACCATCTTGTTAGAAGGACAGGGCCTTCCATATGACTTAAAGGCAAACTTAACTGCCAGCATGACTTAGCTAATATTAACCTGCTTTCTTTGCATTTTGGTTTTTTTTTTTTTTTTTTTTTTTGTCTTTTTGAGATAGGGTCTAGCTCTGCAGTTCCGGTTGGCCTTGAGCTAGCTTGGTAGCTCAGGCAGGTCTTGAAGTCAGAAGATCCTCCTGCCTCAGCCTCCCGAGTGCTGGTATAATAGACATGTGCCACTATGCCTGACTAACCTGTTTTCTTTGCTGCAACATTTTTGTACTATTTTCTCCATTTTTTTATCTCCTGATTTACTCAACAAGTTGAGGATCTTTATCTCTGACATGACACTCCAAAGAAGTACTTTCACTGCACCTCACCACTTCATGTTCTTACTGATAGCTGACTGACTCTTAACTTTTAACAAGATAATTTTGTTAGCATCAATTAGTGGTAGCCCTCTGCTTTTTTAACTGGTGTAATCATTTAAATAACAGCCAGCAGTTAGAGGTAATAGCCCCTCTGAGTTTTATATATCTAAGCATGGTGGTCCACTAAAGTAAACAAATGAACCAGAGAAATGTAAAGGACACTTGTAACCTCTAGCACCTTACTTAGTTATTTATGCCACATGAGCTAAATTGTAATTAGTGAAGTTCTTTTTTGTGTTTATAATAGTCTTTAGCTTGATGCAGAACAGCAAAAAATAAAAGATGTATAAGCATCAGGCTTTAAAGGTTTTAGGGATGTTCCAAATGACATCATATGGGAATGAAGAAGAGTTTAAAAGATAAGACTGGGCATGACGTCATGAGCATTCGTCCCGAGCTACTTGGAAGACCGAAGCAGGAGCACTGCTTGAGCCCTGGAGTTTTAGGGCAGCCTGGGAAACGCAGTGAGACCCCATCTCTAAAACTTTATTAAGAAGTTGAAAATGTGTATCTTAGCACAATTATAAACTTAGATTCATAATTCCAACAATCAACTGAGTATATAACTTTGGCATTAGTGAATAGAAAGTTAGCAGACTATTGGTAACGGATTAAAATAAGTATTGTGGTGTGTTTCCTTGTTCTACAAAGCTGACTTCCCTACACGTAGTGTCTCAAGCTGCATAACAGAAAGATGCTATTTAATTTTGTAATGTCCATATAGTAAATTACTCTGTTAAATCCTGTCATTTGGTACCTAAATAAGTATTTTTCCTTTCTGTTTTATTTTAAACAGTTTCTAAAACTGCTGTATTCAAATTCATTTTTTTTTTTTAACAATTTTTGGTCTGCTGTTAATTGCATCCAGTTTATTTTCCATTGCAGACATTGTTTTTTAATCTATAGGTATTCAGCTGAAAGTTTTAAAAATACCTTTCATGTTTCTACCTAACATGCTACTCCTTTTCTCTATGTTGGGTATATGGTATCTGGTTATAGTAACTGTTTAATGTCTTTCTTCTTCCTTCTATCATCTGTCATTTTTTGCATTTGTTTCTATTGATTTTTCTCTTCATTATGGGCAGTGTTTTCTGCCTATTTGTTGGTTTTTCATTTTGAGAAAGGGTCTTGCTATATAGTTTAGGCTGATCTTGAACTTGCAGCAGCCCTCCTGCCTGAGCCTCCCAAGTCCTGGGATTACAGGTGTGAGCCACCATCCCTAATATTTGTTTCTGTTTTTTTTTTGGGGGGGTACTACACTCCACCCATTGCCTAATAACCAGTGTTTCATATATCTTACCTGTGTGTGTATATTAATTGTTTAAGATAAGAGGATAAATTCTACTCTTGTTGCTTCATCTTTTTTAAATTTTAAAAATTTTTTTTTATTTTAAAGACAAAAGAATGGAGACACATGAACCAGAACAAGCCACGAACAATACCAAAGATACAAAATTACACAGATTACAGTAGGGAATTAGCACTGGATGCTGTATTACATAACGTTATCTTCACGTTAGTTAACACATAAACATTAAAGGAAATACCAAATTATAGAGAAGATAGTAGGGAATTAGCACTGGATGCTGTATAATATAAAGTTATCTTTACTTCTGTTACTACAAAAACGATTGAGGAAATACAAAATTATAGAAAATATTAGAAGGGAATTAGCTCTGGATGCTGTCCTACATAGTGTTACCTTCACATGTTACTCAGTTACACTGATGATGGCCCATTTGATCATTCAATTTTCTCCTCCCTCATCTCCGTTGCCCTACCACTCAATCAGTCATCTTCCCTGTGATAATAACTGTACTCCTTGGTTCATCTGTATCCCTGGACTCTCGCTTTGGGAAGAGATATAGCTGCCTCAGACTACACTGTAACATACATGGGTGTATACAAACTGCTGTGGTCGGTGGTGGAAAAGCACCTATGCTCACAGTGGACCGCCCGGCTCCACCCCGTCACTGTGCTATGGGTGGGGGTGGGTCCAGTCTGTGGGGCGCCCTCAGCACGGCCCACAGCAGAGCAGCCGCGGGGCCCACAATGGAGCAGCCATGGGGCCCACAGCGGAGCAGCCGCAGGGCCCACAGCAGAGCAGCCCACAGCGCACACGCCTGTTGGGGCACCCTCGGTGACCCGTTGGGCTCTGTCCTGTTGCCTCGATGCCAGAGGCCCTTTCTTCTCTTCTTCCCTCTTCCTGATCTCCAGTATTACTGTTCCCCACCCCTTGCAGCTGGGCATTGGACGAACTTATGATGCTTGGTATAAGGGCTTGAAATCTCCCCAGCCCGTTCTTTCTAACTAACTGTGTTAGTTGAGGGTATGAACTGAGTTTAAAGATTAGTTCTAGAATAGAGTTGGAGGATTTCTTGGGTCTGCTGCATGTATAGAGTATGTTGTTGTTTTTCAGACTCCTGGTCTGCTGCTTTTCACCTAATTTGTTGCTATGGGTTTATGCAAGGTTCATATGTGCAAGCTGTAAGGAGACCCTCTTGGTGCTCACATTAATAGTTTGGGGTGAGTCCTGAAGACCGTGGATTCGTCCCGTTGTTGCCAGGAACAGGCGGTGCTTGATCAAGCTGCTGAGACTCAAGGTGCTCCCAGAGAGAGTTTAGGGTGGGAGCTGAGTTCTGGCAACCCAGCTCATGCTTCCTGCCTGATGTTGGAGTGAGAAGGGCGTGGAGCCACGCGATCCACCTCCATCTGCATCTCCCTCCCGTTGCGGTGCTTGAGCCCCCGTCCGCTCCTTGGCCAGATCCCTGGGAGCCACCGCAGCTCGCTGCCAAGGTTCCATGCTGCTTTCCGCCAGTAGAGGCTCACCCAGCGGAGAGGCAGGGGGTCACCGCCTCGAGGCAGGCGCAGAGCCGGGCGTGGTGGGCTGTGTACTAGTTGCATTGATTCTCTCCAGGCGCTGATTAGGAAGGTTGCCTCAGGGTGGGGACTCTGCCCCAGTGACTGTCGTAACTTTTCATTCTCACACTGGGTTCAACAACTGCTCCCGACCGCCATTGCCTCTTTTCCTGGCTGCGCCCTGCCCTCTCCAGCCCTGGACCAGCTCTCGGAACTCCGTTCTCCCCTGGTCGAGTCAGGAGGCTTCTGTGAGCGTGGGTCTCCGAAGCTGAAACTGCGAACGCTGGAACGAGGGCATAGGCCAAGGGTGTGCTTGGAGCGGTGATTTCCTCCTTCTCATCTCGACTGCGCCATGGCAGATCTCTGATCCTTTCCTCCAGAAGAGGTTTTGCTTAGTCTTCAATTCCCATTTCAGATCCTTCCTGAGTTCAGGATACCTACCTCTTTCCTTTCTGTCTCACATGTTGCTATATTCCTATATTCCTTTGTCTGAGTGGCATTCCTCCGGGAGGTTCTGTCTCTGTTGCCTACCTGGTCGCCATCTTGAAGTCCTCTTGTAAAATTTATTTATTTGTTTCTTTCTAATGAATTGACCATTACATTTCTAAAGTTCTCAAATGGCCAGCAGACCATAGAAAGATACCACTTTAAGCTCCTGCTTGAAACCAACAGCTACAGAAAACTGCTGGCCTTGATTCAGGGCCATTTGTTGCTTCTTGACCAGGATCGGTTTTTGTTTTTGATTTTGTTTTCTGTGATACCAAGGGTTGAACACAGAGCTTTCAAATTGAGCTACATCTCCAGCCCTTTCTCTGTTTTTATTTTGAGAAAGGGTACCACTAAGGTATATTTCCCAGGCTAGGCTCAGACTTGTAATCCTTCTACTCTACCCTCCCAGAATGCTGTAACGGAGGCATACACTGTACACCACACCTGGCTCAGGATACTTTCTTTTAAATCTCTGAAAAAGTAATTGTTTTGGTTGGGAAGGGTGATTATTTAGGACACATTCTTAGACCACATGTTGTTTATCTTAGGTGTTCAGATCCAACTTGTAATTACATATGTTCCTTCATTTAATAATCTTAGGGTTTTCCTTCCCAGGTTCCAATATTGAAAAATCTGTAAAAGACCTTCAGCGATGCACAGTGTCTCTTGCACGATATCGAGTTGTAGTTAAAGAAGAGATGGATGCTTCCATTAAGAAAATGAAGCAAGCTTTTGCTGAATTGCAGAGTTGGTAAGTTGCTTTTGATATCATTAGTATAAAATGAGTGTTTATAAAGATGGTCAGCCATTCACCAGATCCTTTAATTTCCAGCTCTTAACTACTGTACGTAATGGGAGAGAATTTAAAATTCTATGATATATTTATCATTCTGCTTAGTTCTTTTGGTCACAGCATGGTAATGAGTGGTACAGAGCACTCACACCACACTGGACATGGGCCTGAGGTTAATAGTTTGGAAAGGGGCAAATAATTAGAATACCTTGCATCCACTTATCTCAGGATTTTAAACAAAGAGTGTAACAAATGACATGATGTTTGAACAAAAAATTATAAAATAGAAAGCTGTTTTTGATTTATTAACTCCTTTGTACTTCTTATTGAACTTTATCCCAGTGACCTCTTCTGTACCTTATTGTTAATCATTGATTTGCTTTAAGTTTTGTGCTTTTCAAATTGTTCTGTAAAATACTCATTTCTCTAAATATATTAATATGTCTCCTCTGGTGGAAAACCAGTTTAGTAGTTGAAGTTGTTTGAAAATACAAGTTTTAAAGAGTAGGTAGAATTTATTGAGAGAAAAAAAGCTTCTGTTTGAGAGGGACAGCAGGGTGCCCAGAAAGTGGGTTGCCCACCAACCCCATGGGTGTATGATTGAGCAAAGCCATAAGGTAAAGTGGGCTTATGGTGGGACAAAATTATAATCAATCAATAAGGTTACAAATATAGTTGCTTAGGTAATACTGATGCACTGGCAAATCATAGGATGGGTGTGAGGTGGGACAAAGCTATGGTCAGTCCATAAGTACACAATAAGTATAGTTGCTAGGGTAATACTGATCAAAGGGGATCAAATGGGGAAACAAGTCACATAGCAAACACACATGGAATGGACAAGGACTTTCCTGGAAGGAGTAGGTTAAGGTTTGGTCCTCCACCCCCAGGATTGATCATATTTAGAATATTAATCTCTGCTATTCATCCCTAGGGGAAGTATGTGAGTGAATAGTTCCTTTTCTTGACGCCTAGTCATCAGTGAATAAACCTCCAGCCACAGTTGTCTTCTCCATTGACCTCTTGAGGGCTCAGCCCTGTCTGACTGCTTACAATACTTCTGCCTAACTTAGCTATCTGTAATATTTCTCCCTGAAGAAATACCCCTGCCATGAGGGGTCAAGAGTTGAAGACTGATCTGGCTACTTCCAGCTGAAGCGAGTTGTAGTTGTGATTGGCAGTCAGATACTCCACAGTTCTTGGGTGGATATACAGCTTTTAAGTCTGGAGGAGATAAGGCCACACACAGACACAGTTAAGTATGCATGGGCCAAATAATAAAATCAGCAGGATAATTATGAATATAGCCAGCAAGGTTTTCCACCAGAAGGAGCCAGTAGTAGGTTTCCATAAAGAGGACAAGGAGAAGGTCCAGGGAATTTCAGAATCTGACATGTCATTAACCTGTCATCTACTGTCTTGAACAGCTATTGAGACATGAGCAGAACGATCTGGAATGTACACACAATGTTTAGGTTTTATAATTGCACAAGTACCCCCTTGTGCTACTGTATGAATGTCTAATGCCACCCAATTTTGGAGGATGGCTTACCTTGTTAATTTTACTTCATTCAGGAGAGAGAGATCAGCTGACACCCAGTGAGTATAGTTAGTTAAGGCCTTGATGTGTTGCATGACATCCTCTAACCCTAGGAAAGGAATAAAGATAGAAACCAAGTGATCATACCAGTGAAACACACTTGTAGACCACCATCAGTGCCATAGGCAGGGTAAGTTTGCAGGTTTGTCAGTACTTTGGACACTTCTGCCTTCTAACCATGCAAATCCTAGCATACATCTTCCTATCCATCCAGGGGGTATCCAGGACCACAGTTTAGTTCTACAGGAACAATGATTGCCATTGGAGGCTTCCCATTTAATTCCAGGGCAGTTAGGCCAATTTGTTGCAAACCAATCTTTAGCCTGTAAAGTTATTGTGTGTATACATTGTTGGGGGGTGGTGTCCATCCCAAGTATTTAGTAGAGTTATTCTCCACTGAGAACAGGAGTAATTCTTCTGTTTCAGATGTCCTATAGTGGGAGTTAATCAGAGACAGTCATCCCATATCTGAAAATAGCCGTCTTGATATTTGTGGTTGTTGGTCCTTAGGATAGGACCCTTACTTTTATTTAATCGTGGTCCTACCAGAGCTTTTAAAGAGGCTTTAGTAGCATTGTTAGAAAAAATTCTGTTATGTCCAGGATCATTAAGATGATAGTTTATAGGCATTCAGCTACCTTGTAGTGATTGGTTAAACAATGAACCATTGAACTCTTTCATAACTCATCCATATAGTTTTATAGTTTATTCCAATTATCTCCTTGGAGCAGAAATACCCACCCCCCTGAAGTCCATTTGTATTGGACAAGGAAAGCAGGCCACATATTCAGCAAGGTGTTTGTTGTAATGACTCTGCATATTCTTGTGCTCACCTTAAAAAGGAATTGCATCCTCCCTTAAGTGGGAAAGTGGTCAGTAAAAGGGCTAAGAATAACATCTTAGATTACTTATCTGAAGCATTTGTTTTTTCTTGAACAAGAATCTTAACTCTTCTGTCGGTTCACAGTAGTATTTGATTATTGTTGCTTACACAGTGACAGTGTCTGGTTCCCAGGACTTGAATTGGGTGTGGTGTATCCAGGAGTCCAGGTTTGCTACCTTGACAGTTGGAGTTGACAGGATCATGGTGTATAGTCCTTCCCAAGTTGGTCCTAGGGATGAGGATGATGAGGGAAGAGACTACCATTGTTAAGTCTCTGGGTAGAATATGGGATTTCCCTTTGCTTTAGGTTGAGCGTCTGTTAGCTGTTGAGGAGTCTGTTGGAATTTAGCCAGTGAGGTGACATCCTTCAGTAAGATGTCTTTCTATCGAAGAGAAAATCATTAGTGAGAAAACGACATCCATAAAGCATTTCAAATGGACTGAGGCTTAGAATTTGAGGCGTATTTCTTATTTTAATGAGAGCTAAAGGTAGTAAGTGAGGCCACTATAGGTGGGTCACCTGAGCCATTTTGCAAAGATGTCTTTTTAGGGTCTCATTCATTTTTTCTACCTTTTCTGATTGTGGCCTCCATGCCCAATGTCTGAGAATGGCCAGAGTCTAAGAGATAGTCTGTGTGACTGTTGCTTTATTTTATTTTATTTTTTTTTGACTGTAGCTTTAAAAGAAGACCCCTTATCACTCGGTAAGCTCTTAGGAAGTCCAAATCTGGGGATGATTTCTGAGACTAAAACTTTTACCACTTCTTGTGCCTTTTTTGTTTTACAAGGAAAGGCTTCAACCCAGTTTGTGAAGGTATCTACCCAGATTATTAAGTATTAAACTTTTTTACTTTTTGGCATCTGAGTGAAATTAAGCTGCCAGTAAGTCTAGAAACTGTACTTAAGGGACTAGGATAGCAATTGTAACCCATTGGCTCTTAGACTCTTCTGTTGATGGAGTCTGACATTTTGCTTTAAGTCCCTCCAGTTTTAGCTATAATTATCTCCAAAATTTTGATGACTTATGAGACATAGATAGTAATTAACACCTTATTTTTGACCAATGAAAAACTCACAAGTTACTGTACATAGACAGCAATATATTTTATATTTGTATAACAAGTCTAAGCATCATTTTGATTGATTGGCAACCTGGGTATATGTATTATAGTATTTAGACAAGATAAAATATCTCTCCTAGGATTGGAGCTGGGCTTTTAGGCATAACTAAAAGGAATGGCTGGAGAGGAAGTTATTCCAGTTATAGTTTAAGTGAGTTAACTTTTGTCTGGTGACTTTTTTATTGAGGTATAATTGCTGGAAGGAAGGCCAGGATTGAAAAGACAAAGAGACATGGGTCAGTGTCCTGTTGTTTTTGCTCTAGTCATGATTACTCAGGCTCCTCTATGGAGATGACAGCTAGAGGTGACAGGCCAGAAGGAGGAGGCAGAATGCCCTGGGGCTCTTTGGTCTAGCTAGGCCAGCTGGGAAGATAAGTCTGAGCTCTGAGGCCTCCGCTTCAGAATGTTGTCTCGCTTCCAGTGGCTGCCTGTGCAGTCAGGGTGCCGCATGGGGACCTCATAAGCAGTTACCTTTTAGGGTAGCCTGGCTTTTGGCAGCAGTAGCAGGTGAGGTTGATAGTCGTCAAACTCTTCTTGGAGCCCTGAAAATCAGACTTAAGGTCTGTACTTTTTAAGGCCACACAAAAAGGCAGCTGCTTTTTTTTTTTAAATAAAAATGTTTTAGTTGTGAAATACATAGAGTATACAGTTGCAGGATTGTACAGTTTTGTAGGGCTTTTACCATCCTTACATAGCAACCAGAATCAGACTTACAAACAATGGGACACAACTGTTTTCTATAAATGAAAATTGCAACAAGTATTCCAAACTGATTTTAATAATATGATATAAAGCCCCTAGACTTAACATAAGCATTATGCATAGATGAATACTGCCTTCTTTTAAAAATATAAAGTAAGCAAAGATGTGAAAATAGGCAAGTTTCCATTAAATAAATGAAAATTTGTTTTTTGTATTTTTGAAGAGGGACAGTTCTAAATCCATTCAGTTCTTCTTTTTGTCTTTTTTTGCTATGCAGTTCAGGTTGGCCTTGCGCTCACTTTGTAGCCCATGCTGTTCTCGAATTCAGTGATCCTCCTGCCTCACCCTCCCAAGTGCTGGCATTACAGGCATGTGCCACCATACCTGTCTACAAAGAATATGGCTGGTTTTTTTTTTTTTTTTTTTTTTTGTACTGGGAATTGACCTCAGGACCTTGTGCTTGCCAGGTAGGCACTTACGCTGCTGAGCTATATCTCCAGCCCTGAAAATAAAAAAAAAGAAATTTTTTCTTTCCATGTCATTTGAAGAAGGGAAATTATCATTTTAAACAATATTCAAATTTATTAAACAAATTTAAAAAGGAGTTATAAAATATTTAACTTTCATCAGTGTCAAGGTTTCTCTTGCTGCCAAATTTTGCATACAATAGAACTTTCAGATCTGTTAACACCTGAATTGCTTCTACTGTAGATTCTAAGGTGTCCGTTTCTTCTTGCAAGTTTTTCTTTACTTCTTCTAACATTTGTTGTGTTTTTTCTTAAAAATGGCTAATGAAAACATCATTGATTTGATAAGGTATTAAGCAGTCATCATCTGCCAGCATGATGTCATCACAAGCATTTTCTAAATTCTGGAGTTGTTCATTACTTCTATTTCTTCCTTTAGGTCTGTGATTCTACTTGTATTCTCTGCAGTTTGTTGATCTTTGTAAAGTTGACGCCTTCCGCAGCCGCCTTTTTGCTGGCCATCGTCTTGGGACTTGGCAGCCGCTTTCTTGGTCTCTTTGCTTTCTTCCCAGGCTTGATTGTAGAATACTAAGGGGGTAGTGTTTGCTAAAGCATCAGGTGAACTAGCTGGAGCAAAAGCTGTCTTTTTAAACTTATTCTTAATATCTGGGGCTGAGTGGGTAATAAACATGTTTTTTAAGTATAATCTGACCTTCCACTGAATAAGGAGCTACAGACATACATTTTCATTGAACGAGACACACAAACATGCATAGTCTCCTATAGATTGTAATACTTTGAGCATAAATAAGAATTACTTCTTAATGTAAAGAAAGTTTGAACATAAGGCAGTTCTATTTTCCCTCTTTTTTACAGTATGATTCTAGTAGTAAAATAGCATCATAATTAATACTTTCCTCTGCATTCCATTTTGGCTCTAGGGGTTGGTAGGCCGTGTATGTGTGCAGAAAAATATCAAATGGCTCTTTTTCAACATGTAAGGGTCAAACATCTTCCAGTGCCTAAGAATGAATTCCTAAGGAGAGCCTTTGACATTGACCCCCCCCCCCGTGTGTCTGTCCAGTTATCTTGGTGGAAAACCTCCAAAGTATGTAGGAGAATGAAATTCCCAACCTGCTAGTTATCCAAGATGTCAAGTTCGTGTTCTCTAAAGTCAAGGAATGAATTCTAGGAACAAGGAGATTAAGAGTAGGAAGAATTTATTTATTTCTTGAGAAAGAAAGCTTCTGTCTGAGAGAGACAGGAGGCCCAGAAAGTGGGTTGTCCGAAATTAATCTTTTGAAAAAAATTTGTTTTTACTACTGGGTTTCAGTGCTGTGTGTGTGAGTGTGTGTGTGTGTTCTGAATGCTAATGTACATTGTGATTACAAGAGGAAGGTATATACTGTGCTACATTTTGGGGGAGAAATTCATGCTGATGTTTTCTAGAACACCAAAGGTGTTATAACTATTAAATATTAAGGTGTTATATATGTAAAACACAGTTCCTTTTTGGGGAATATTTGCATTTTATAAGGGCTTTGTTCTTGAAAATAAGATTTTAGGACCAAATTAATCAAAATGACAGGAAGACAAGCAGTCGATTTAAGTATTTCATGACTGTCCATTCTGCTTATTTGTGAGAACTGCCTACATCTGAAATACGAGGAAGTGTTTATGTCTAGGGAGACCTGCTCACCCTCCCAGCTATCCTTCCATTTTCTTGTTTGTCTGTGGACTTGCTAGGGTCATTCCCAGCCATGTTTCTGTTTACAAGCTTAGTCTGGGCACTGTGTACAAACAAGAAAGCCAAAAAGAGGAAGCGTTTGGGTCCTCTCTGTCATCCTAGCCTCTGGAATTGGAGGACCAAAGTCATGAAGATAAAATAACACCTCTAGAAAGTTAAATCATCATAACCAGGAAGTATGTCTTAGGATAGATAATAAATCTAGTAGTTTACATGTCCTGAACCCTGCATCTTACCTTCCCAGTTTTATAGCTGTGTACTTAATGCAATATCTTCTGTACTTTGGTCAGGGGGCATTGAGCTGGGGTTTTCTTTTGTAATTCAGGCTGGCCATGAACTTACTATGGAACCCCCGCTGGCCTGGAAGTCACAGTGATCCTTCTGCCTCAACCTCCTGAGTGCTGAGATTACAGGTGTGTGTGTCAACATACCTAGCTTCTATATTTCTTAACACACGTATTTGCCCCTGCCAGGTGACTCATTGTAACATTTGTATTTCCTCTTGGTACTAGTTAATGCCACTTTTCCAGTTTGATAGGCTGTTTTATATCTCTGTATTTATCCAAATCCATCCAGTTCTTCAAAATTCTAAATGAAGCTTAGACATCTGGAAATTTTAGGTGCTTAGTTATCCTCCTTCTGAACATTTGGGAGGAAATGCCTGGCTCTTTGGACTGGATTGTTGTCATATCAGACACTTTTGGCATATTTGGAAAATACAGAGCTAAGTACAGGTCATCACAACTTTGCCTTGGTAGGCCTCTGAGCCCCACAGTTGTTCAGTTTAATAATTTCTTAGCCACGGATGCAGTTCCATTCAGAATAAGCCAGAACCAGGAGACACAGTTCCAGGAGAGATTTGTGAGTTCTTTCTGGCTTGGAACCCAGCCAGGAGGAACTTCCTTCAATAAATGACAAATGAAATGGTTTCCTGCCTGGGAACTGTGTATTTAGTATTGATTAGCAGGCGTAACAGGGTCAGTTTAACTTGAGGAGAGACTACTTGCACTTGCCTGCTGGTGTGAAACCCTTCTCTCTGGCTGACTGGAATTTTTAACTACCTTACTTCAACGTTCCTTGTACTAGCTACTTCAAGACCTAATTGACAGGTAAACTAACTCAGTTTGGTACTAAACCAGAGCTTGAGCTAATGTCACTTAGAAAGGCATGTTTTTGTGGTGGTTATAGTATCAAAGAAAAGCAGATACTTCTAACAGATTGCCAGCAATAAGATTACATTACTCCTGACAGGGCACTAGGGAAATTATATAGGTGACTCCTTTTACTTTGATGTCAAATCTAAGCTGACCTATACCTGACACAAGGTAAATTTAGAAGCTTTCCAGTGTATAAAACTAAAAACCTGTTCTTATTGATGACTTAGTAATAATTATCTCTAGACCTAAATTTACCTTTTTTTGTTAGTAATATTTGTGTTCTTTATATTCTTGGAGTTATTAGTTGACCTAAGTTTAAGATTTAAGGGAGATGGGATGTGGAGTAGACTATGAAGCTCGAGTATATAGACTTCTTCAGGAGGTTGTTATATAATATATTAGAAAAAAAAATAATGCCAGCAGAATGCATACTCAGCTTTTTAACTAAATTTTTTTTAAAAAATGTGCTCACCTGTAACCCCAGCACTTGGGAGGTTGAGGCATGAGGATACTTGCGAGTTTGAGGCCAGCCTGGGCTACAAAGTGAGCTCAAGGGCAGCCTGAACTGCATAGTGAGAGCCTGTCTCAAAAAGATAAAAAAAAAGCTGCAATTTTATGAAAGTCCAAGTTTTTTTAAAAAGGAGAGTTTCCACTTGACTCAGGAGAAATGGGTAAAAAAGATGAACATGGTGGCATACCATGTAATCAACTCAGGAGGGTGAAGCAGGAGAATCACCAGGAATTCAATGCCAGCCTAAATTATATGGTGAGACTCTGTCACGAGAGAGAGAGAGGAGAGGGAGAAGAAGAGGGACAGGAAGAGGGAGAGGGACAGGGACAGGGAGAGGGAGAAATGAATAAGGTCAAAAGACTGTCAAATTTGAGATTAGACTAGGCATACAACTCAGTGGCATGACACTTACCTACCACATGCAAAACCCTGGTCCCCCACCCCAGCCACTCCCTCCAAATTAAGATTATATAACATGTTAAGTCATATTAAGTCTGTGGTCAAGATTTTGAAACTTTCATAGATGATTCTTTATTGAGCTGATTGTGGTTTGTTTTCTTTGCGGTGCTAATAATTGAGGGTGTAGCCTTCATACTGAGTTACATCCTCGGCCATTTTTTATTTTGAGATAGGATCTTGCTAACGTGTCCAGTCTGGGCTTGAATTTTTCATTCTGCATCAGCCTCCCAGAGTGGTGGGATTATAGGCATGCATCACCAAACCCAACTTCTGAATTTATGTTCTTTTTAAAAAATATATATTAAATTATCAGTAGTCTTACCAAAGGCTTTCAGTTTCTTAAATTTAAAGGATATATGTTGAAAGTTTAGAAAGCATTTTATAAACCATTATATCTCCAAAAAATATCTAAAAAGTATAAAAATAAAGGAATGCAATAATGTAGTATCAAAAATGTGTATAGTGCTATAGTTCCAAATTATTCTTTAGTTTTTGAATGGTTAGTATCTTGATAATCTTATTTCTATTAACTTGTCTATGTAATTCTTGAGGGTCTTTGTTCTGTCATACTAACAAGGGATTTGAGTCTTAAGTAGTTTCCCTAACATGATGGCCTAAGTTGCAGACCTAAAACTTGAACCTATGTGTTTTTGTTTTGTTTTGAGACAGGGTCTTGATGTGTAGCCCTGGCTGGCCGCAGACTCACAGTGGTCTCCCTTCCCCAGCTTCCTGACTGATGGGATTTACAGGTGTGCACTACCACACCCAGCTCTTAAATCTGTGTGTTCTGACACAGTAACCTGTGGTCTTACTCTGTACTCCCTTGAAGGTTCACTCTCCGTATTTAAGGTCGGGAAGGCATGAGACAGTTGGTAAAGTCACATGTTATTTCCTCCTCAGCTGAAAGACTGTGTGACAGAGAAACCCCACTGTGAGAGGATTTCTTGACTAAGGAACTGAGGAAACGGGGCTAGATTTGGGCTGAGTCTATGAAAGTAATTTTTAAATTCAGTAAAACTAAAAGTATAAGAAATAATACTCTGTCCCCCATTCTAGGACTAGAACACAGGGCCTCATGCATGCTAAGCAAGTATTCTATTAAGCTGTATTTTTAGCCCATTTTAGTTTTATTTGTTTTTGAGATAGAGTCTTGCTATGTAGCTTAGGCTGGCCTTAAACTCGCTATGTAACCCAGGCCTGCCTCAGACTTGCAGAGATCCTCCTGCGTCAGCCTCCCAAGTACTAGGATTATAGGCATATGCCACCATGGGTTAGTCTAGCCTATTTTAAATTTTGTTTTGGGACTGGATCTCACTAAATTGCCCAGGCTGGCTTTAAGTTTTTGATCCTCCTTCCTCACCCAGCTGAGTAGCTGAGATTAGGTATGTACTACCCACCTGGCTAAATTATACTTTTCTTATATTCAGTTTTTAAAATTTAATAGCTGGGTATGGTGGTGCACACTCAGGAGGCTGGGGCAGGACGATAGCCACAAGTTTGAGGCCAGTGTGAACTACATAATGAGATACTGTCTCAAAACAATAAAATAAAAATGATACAGTTCAGCCACTATCCCACACTTTTAATTCCTGTGTTGCTGAAGTCTTCCCTGATACTGAGTGACACTACCCTGCTGTTGTTGGTTCCTGTGGCTCACGGGCGTCTTGTTGGCTTTACTCTGCAGCCTTCACTTTCCTAGTCTACAAATGTCCCCCGTCTCTAGAACTTCATACATGAGTATCATTGTTCCAGAGGGAAGATGCAAGGAAAAGATCATGATTTCAGGTCTCTGGTCAGTCACAGCCTCATGGGCCTGACTCTCGAATCGCTCTCCCTGACTGATGGGAAGCCTGAGCAGTGTGTTGCTCGCTGAGGCAGACTGACTGCTGCTTGTTGTTTTTCTCCTCAGCAGGTACACAATATCGTCAGCCATATGGTCTCTGAGAATTACTTTAGAATTAAGATACTCTTGACTATTGGGGAAAAAAATACAAAAGTTCTCCCTTTAAGGAACTAAGTCATGAAAGCCATGGATTATATTCTGGCCAGGCCTGGTGGCACATGCCTGTAAACTCAACACTGGGAAACTGGGGCAGGAGGATTGCAAGTTTGGACCCATTCTAGGCAATTCAATTAGATCCTTCTTAAAAATAATTTGTTTGTTATTGTTCGTTTTTTCTTTTTTTCTTTTTTTTTTGAGACAGGATCTCACTCTGTAGCCTGGTCTGGCCTCAAATTCACAGCAATCCTCCAGCCTCAGCCTCCCAAATACTGGGATTACAGGTGGTGTGTGCCACCATGCCTGATGATGTCCGCTTACTTTGTGAAGGACTGTATACCAAGAAAGACCCATCAGAATTTTCATAGTGTTCAGATTTGATTTAATAAGGTAGTTCTTTCATTTCATTTGTGCTGTAATTAATCAGCTCATCTAGCTACCCACATGGTGGGGTTTTTGTGTCGTTTTTGTGGTGGTGGTATTACTGGGGGTTGAACCCATGGCTTTTGCACTGAGCTACAACTCACAACCCCCCTTTTATTTTCTTTTGAAGTTTTGAGACAGGGTCTCAGTCACTAAATTGCCCAGCTAAATGGTGGGGTTTTTTTTTTTTGTTTGTTTGTTTTGTTTTTGTTTTGAGCTAGGGTGGTGTACTGTGTTCCAACAAGGTCAAGGTCAGTGCTAGGAGTACATAATGTTACAAAGCACATGAAACATTTTCTGCTACTAGAAGCTGCTGGAAATTTGGGTAGTTACTTTATATGGGAAGAAGACTTTTCAAAGGAAAAAAAGTATTTGCATTGGTTTTGCTTGATTTTCTGTTTTGATTGGCTAATGGAACTAGAATAAATACGTTTTAGATTTGGAGCAAATAAAATCAAGTACAAATATTTTCTGAGCATTATTGAGTGTTGTAGAATATCATCCCTTAAAATAGTTGACTGTGCAATTGCCAGAGTTGGGTTTCCACTATAATATTGTTTCCCTAATGCAATAACCCTAAACAAATGGAAGTTTAAAATTTTAGCACCAAGGAATTAATGAAAGCAGGAGCTAGAATCAAAGTCAATAGCTGTGTTAGATATATTAATTAAAGAGTTTGCTTCAAATGATAGGCAGACAATATATCTTTGAGATGTGGATGATAATGTTGCAGTAATAGCTAATCTGAGCAACTAAATTATGCAGAAACTTGAGAAAAAGTTTGGCAAATCTAAGAATAATAAAAAAATCTTTGTAAGGAGGAAAAGAAATAAAGACCATTCAATACCAGTTGTTCTCCCTAGTAATGGTGACTAGTCATGCCAAAGCCACTTTCATGATTGAAGAAGGATACAGAAATTCTCTACAAATTCCAGGCTTCATAAGATCCAAAAGGATTGCAGCAATATTGAGTGAATTTTGTTAGCAGTTTCACAATCCGGTCTATCAGCTATTTACTGTGGCATATTGCCATTCAGGAAAACCTTCACAGCAGCCTAGTCCCCTGTGGTATTGGAGTGTACAAGGTCACAGAAGTCCTGACAGTCTGAATGAGCCTTTCATTGCGCTGTGAGAGGGCTCATTGCTTGCAGTTACCACATTTAAAAACTATTACTTAAAACCACAGGTACATTTTAATCTCTCAGCCACAATTCCACCCTGGGACCACTCAGGAAGAGATGGGAAACCTTAGCTAAATTTCTTTGTTAGAAGGTTAATTGCAGGGCGAGGCATGATGCTGCACACCTGTAATCCCAGCACTCAGGAGGCTGAGATAGGAGGATTGCCACTAAGGTACATGGTGAGACCCTGTCTCAAAAAGACAAAAAAAAAAAAGGTAGGTAGGTTGAATTGTAGTCAGTATTGTGTATGCCTGTAATCCATGCACTTAAGAGTCTGAGGCAGGAGGATCATGGATTTAAGACCAGCCTGGCTGCATAGTGAATTCCAGGTCAGTCTGAACTACATAGCTAGGTTGTCTCCAAAAAAACAAAGTAAAAAAATTTGAATTACAGTAAATTACTGTTTTTAATTATAAAAAGTCCTCTTATGCCTGACCTACTTTCTAGTTTTGAACTCTTCCGCCTTCTGTTTTGTGATGCATGCATTTCCCCACTTTTTATTATGAAAACTAGAAGAAAACAGAAAAATAGGATAAAACAGTGATCAGTGTATTTATTGCATGTGTATTTTGGTGGAAAAATTTGGAAGTGGCAGAGTTTATGACCTGTCATTCCTGAGTGCTTTGCTATAGTAGACACCAGTCTATCCAGTCATGGTGGCCCACACCCATAATCCCAGCACTTTGGGGGCTGAGACGGGAGGATCACTGGCAGGTTGAGGGCAGCCTGAACTACCTAGTGGGACTTTGTCTCAAAAACCAAAACCATGGGGCCAGGGATATAGCTTATTGACATAAACGCCTACCTGGCAAGTGTCAGGTCCTGAGTTCAATTACTGGTACTAAAAAAAAAAAAAAACAAAAAAACACCAAAATCACGGTCAGGTGTGGTGGCACACATGTAATCCCAGCACTTAGGAGGCTGAGGCAGGAGGATCGCTGCAAGTTCAAAGCCAACCTGGGCTACCTACTGAGTTCGAGGCCAGCCTGAACTGCATAAAAGACCTGTATCAAAAGAAAAAGTGAAAAACCCTTAATAACAGGTCACACTTCTGTACAACCACAGAGGTATTAATACGATACACTTCTTTTTTCTTCATATTCTTGCAGTACTACAGATTGAACCTAGAGACCTCTGAGCTATATCCCCACCTGTTACTTTTTTTCAACTTTGAGGCAAGTTCTTATTAGGCTGGCTTTAAACTTATTGGTGTTTCTGCCTCAGCCTCTCAAGTAGATGGCATTACAGATGTGCACTAATACATACATATAAACTTTTTTTGTGACAGGATTAGCTGTGTCAGTTTAGGCTAGCCTTGAACTCACTTTGTAGCCCAGGCTGGCCTTGACTCTCAGCAATCTTCCTGCTTCAGCTGCCCAAATGCTGGGATTATAGGCGTATGTCGCCATGCCCAGCAGGATTGTACTTCTTTTTGTCTTTTTGAGACAGGGTCTCACTGTGCGGTTCAGGTGGCCTTGAGCTCACTTTGTAGTACAGACTGATCTCCAACTTGGAATAAACCTCTTGCTTCAGCCTCCTGAGTGCTCGGATACAGGCATGTGCCAAGGGTTGTACTTTTCAATAAGAGTTACTACATTTAGCCAGGCGTGGTGGTACATGCCTTCCTCCCAGCACTCTGGGAGGCTGAAGCTGGAGTATCACAAGTTCAAGCTCAGCCTGGACAACTTAGGAACTTTGTAAGACGTTCCTAAAGTGAAAAGGGCTGGGGATATAGCTCATCGTGAGGACCATGGGTGCAGTCATCAGTATTCCAAAACAAAACAAAATGAAATGGTATCATCCCATTTGAACATTAATTCTTTTTTTTGTTTTAAAGACCTATGAAAATTTTAGTGGAAAATTATACATGCTGATCAAGCTTTTCACAGAGAAAATATCCCAACAGCCCCAATTAACCAGGAGATCCTCTTTATTAATGCTGGGCCTGCATCACAGTAAATGGGAACATGACAAGCAGGAATGGTTACTGCTTTTATTCATCTTTAGTGTAAAACATGTGAACTGTTTTTATGGAGGGCTCATGTGTGGTCTGTGCACAGCCCTGGGAATAAGTCAATCAAGGAACACGAGGTTCTGAATAGGCGCTACTCATTGACCCTCACAGAGGGAAGAGTGCCATAGCGTATTGGCGCATAGATCACAAAAATATGTGATTGTGTGGACACAGAACATACTTTCCTTGCTAAACGTGTCACGTGACATCCTGCTTTCTATAATAAAGATTGTAAACTGTCAAAAGCTTACATGTTTGTTGAAGTCTTCTAATATTTTACAAGCTTTGTCAGAGACAAAGAATTTATCCTCTGGTGGGCATATTATCAGGTGATTTGGCAACAGAAGAGAAGTAATGTAAAGCTGTCAGCCTGGCAGATCCTGTCTCAGTTGTGCTTTTGTTTTGCTTTTTAGGTATTCCAAATCCTGCTAGAGTTCTTGGAGCAAAATATTGCCAAGGTTTGGGAATACTTTCTTAGCAAAGTGTGGCTACCCCACAATAGTGTCTGCAGTCTGGTGCTTTTGGATTAACATGCCAGTGAAATATATTTATTACAAGTCTATTAACACTATGCATAATGATTATCAATACTGTGTTCTCTGGCACTTCTCTATAAAGGATTTTGCTCCTTGAGGAAATGACCCCCATCTTACACATTTTTGTATATCTCATACTGTACTGTTTGTATTAACAACTTTTTGCTAACATGACTACATATTGAGCTAAATTGAATTGTTGTTAATGTGTGTGTATGACTGCTTTTACAACTAGAAGAGTGGGGTTTTATTGACACTGACAATAGCCCCATTCAAAAGGAGTAATCAGAATGAACTCCCATTCTCTGTATGCATTAAATGCTGTGGGCTCTTTTATAAGGATGTGGAAAAAGCTTTACCTACAAACCATTTGCATTTACACTGAAAAATGTTCTAATTTCCCATTTAATTTTTTTCTGTGAAAAGCCTACCAAGAACTTCTGACTCCATACTGTCCAGATTACCATTAAATGTTTATCAGAAATCAGCTTTGTCTCATCTCCAAGTGCCAGTTAACTTGATGCTGCAACTGTGATCAGCTGTTGAAAACACACAAATCCTAGTTGTAGATAAATATGCCCTAGCACATTGGTGGCGCCAACTTTTGGCACATATGCTGCAGCAGGCTGTTTGTTATTACTGAAAGCCTTTAAAAGGTTCACCATTGCTACCGTAGCAGGGATGTTTCCTGGTAAAATTTATTAGAAGCAAAGTTGCCAAATCTTACAAACCAAAATGTAATAAGCATGTGAGTGCATATGTGGAAATAAATAATTTTTACAAGGATGTGCTGTAGCACAACTAGAAATCATTTTGTAGCTTGCTACTGCCATCTACTGGTTCTCAACTCTTGGACTTCTAGCAACTGGTTTACCATAATACATAGCAATAAAGAGGAATTGCGTCTATTTTTTTTCTGGAATTCCTAAAATATTCCATGGAGTTTCTGATTATACATTTTTCCTGTCATCTTTTTCTAGTTTAATGGATCGTGAAGTGGCATTGCTTGCCGAAATGGACAAAGTGAAAGCTGAAGCAAGTAAGATGTTTATTCTTTAATTAAAGCTACTGTCTATCACATAAATAGTACATTCCTGGCTCCCAATCCTTACAAACAGAAGCTCAGTGTGAATGCTACAGTAAAAGTTTATATATATATTTAGTCAGTCTTTCTTTTTTTTGCCATACTAGAAATTGAACCCAGGGCTTTTGCACTGAGCTACATCACCAATTCTTTTGTGTGTTTGTTTTAATTTTTATTTTATTTGTACGGGCTGGGGATATAGCTCAGTGGAATAAGCGCTTGCCTAGCAAGCGCAGGGTCCTGAGTTCGATCCCCAGTACCGCAAAAAAAAAAAAAAAAAAAAGTCATTTATTTTATTTGTACATACTTGCAATATGTAATGATTACATCACCATAGGGAGTTGTTACTTGTACAGAAAATATTTTAATTCTTGTTTTCAATCCCCTTCCTCTCCCTTTCCTCCGTTTTTTGGCTCCTTTCCCATTTGCAAAAGATCTACCTTTCTGTTTCCTATTGCCTGTCTTTTACTTTGTTCTTTATTTGTATTTGGATTTCTTATGAAAGGGAAACTATTCAATATTTAAGCATTTGGCCAGGCATGGTGGTGCACACCTATAATTCCAGCATTCAGAAGGCTGAGGCAGAAGGATTGCTGCAATGTTGAGGCCATCCTGGACTATGCAGTGAGTTTAAGCCTGAACTATAGCAAGATCCTGTTTCAAAAAAAAGATATAAACTTTTGTGTCTGATTTATTTCACTTGACATTATGGTCTCAAGGTATATCCATTTTCCTCTAAATGACTTGGTTATATTCTTCCTTATAGGAGAGTAGTACTCCACTATATATAAATGCCACATTTTTCTCATTAAGTCATCTATTGATGGACATATAGGCCACTTCCAAGATTTAGTTATTATGAATTATACTATAAACATGAGTATGCATGTATCATTGTAATACGATGTCTTTAACTTTTTTTGGGAAGATAGCTAGAAGGGGAATAGCTGGGTTGAATGGAATTTCTATTTTTAGTTTTTGCAGAATCTGCATACTGACTTCTATAGTGGGTTTATTAGTTTAGACTCCCACCAACAATGTAGAAGGGTTCCTTTTACCCTGCAGCCTCTCCAACATTTGTTCTTTTGTTGTTGTTGTTTGTTTGAGACAGGGTCTCATTATGTAGTTCAGGCTGGCCTTGAACTCAGTATATAGCCCAGGCCCATGTCAAACTCACAGCAATCCTCCTGTCTCAAGTCTTCCAAATGCTGGGATTATACACCACATTTTTTTGTAAAGATAAAGAATGAAAACACATTCATAAACAGACATAAACAAAACAACACCCAAACAATAGAAGCAATATAGAATTTTAGACAAGGTGATAGGACACTAACAATGTTTGTTGTATTACATATTGCTATCTTCACATTGGTTACCCGGTTAAACAAATATAAGCATGTAAGATTGATCAAACAATTAAACATTAACTGTTTCTTTCAATAAAGCAATAGAAGTCAGTAGTACAACTCTCAGCTATCCTGTATGTGTGTATATAAATATTTTACCCTTCTTTCTTTTTCTCTTTTCCCTCATCCCAGTTGTTCTATGCCTTTGAGCAGTTTCTTTCCCTTTCACAGTACCTATTATACCTTTTAGATGTTATTTACTCTTTCAGGTTCCTACGCTAGTGAGACAGTATGGTATTTGCACATGCGGTCTAATTTATTTCACTTATGAGTATGGTCTTTAGTTGCATCCATTTACTTACGAAAGCCTCAAGTTTATCTTTTAGCTGAGTAATATTCCATTATGTAAAAGTTTCACGTCTTTTTTATCCATTCCTCAGTGGATGGGCATTTGGGTTGTTTCCAAGATTTAGCTATGACAAATTACACTGCTATAAACATGTGTGCACATACATTGCTGTGGTATGGTGTTTTTAATTCTTCTGGAAAAATACCCAGAAGGGGAATAGCTGGGTTAAGTGGCACTTCTAATCCTAGTTTTGTGAGGAATCTCCAACTGATTTCCACAGTGGTTTCATGAATCTACATTCCCACCAGCAGTGGAGAAGGGTTCCTTTTTCCCCACAGCCCCTCTAGTATTTGTTATGGGTTGATTTCTTAACAATAACCATTCTTTGTGGGGTGAGATGAAATTTTAACATTGTTTTAATTTGCATTTCTCAAATGATTAATGATGTTGAACATTTTTTCTTGCCTATGAATTTGAGGATTGTTTTTTCTAGCTTTGTGAGGAAAGCTGTTGGTGTTTTGATTAGGATTTCATTAAATCTGTGTATCAGTTTTGGAAGTATGGCTGTTTTGACAATATTGGGTTTGCTTATCTAGGAAGAGGAAATATCTTCCATATTCCGATATCCTCCTCTTCTGTTGCCTTTGAGCTTATTTTTAGAGTACCACAGTTTTCATAATAGAGGTCTTTTCCTTTTTAGGCTAATTCATAATTTTTTGTTTTATTTTATTTTTTAGACAGGGTCTTGCTGTATAGTTTAGGCCAGTCTTGAACTCACTATATAGTCCAGGCCGGCCTTGAGCTGACAGCAATCATCCTGCCTCAGCCTCCCGAGTGCTAGGATTACAGGCATGCACCACCATGCTCTGTGCTCTATCCTTATTTTTTTTTTAAATCATGCACAGATGTTGGATTATTTTATATTTTAAGATAGCATTTCATTAAGTTGCTAATTGCCCAGGTTGGGCTCAAATTTACAATCCTCTGGCCTTAGCTTCCACAGTGTTGGGATTACAGGTGTGCACTATGCCAGGCTTAGTTAATCAGTTTTGAGCGGCTGTACTATGCTGGCATGAGTCATTCCAGGAGAAAATTTTATAGAAGTCTCCTTTTAAAATATTTTCAAGTTGTAATATTTCAGAAATATTTTAAATACAGAGTTCAGTGGATAAGAGATGGCATCATGGTATCTGACACCAAAATATCAATCTTAGAAAAATAAAGTATCCCGTAGGTGGTTGGGTTTTGTAAATTTTGTTGTTTTATTTTGTTTTGCTTTTTGTTTTTACATTGCTAGGGATCAAGCCCAGGGCCTCAAACAGGCTAGATAGTACTCTGCCACTGATTGTTGTTTGTGAAAGGCTTTTATATCCCCAGCCCTTCTTATTTTATTTGAGAGGTTTTACTAAGTTAAATCAGGCTAGCCTCAAACTGTGAGCGTCTTGCCTCAATCTCCTAAATAACTGGGATTACAACTGTGCACTGCCAGTGCTGGCTAAATCTCATTTCGTTTTTTCTTTCCCTCCATGGATTAAATAGTTCTAGTAGGACTTTTTTTCTATCTGGATAACAAAAACAAAACAGAATAAACTTCTGGCATCATCAGATTTCACCAGGCTGCCTACAATTAAATATATACATTCTTGTCATTACATAACTCCGAATTTTCTTCACTCAGTGTCTGTATCGGTGAGTAAGAATAAAAGGCAATGAATTCAGAGTTCAGGGTATCATGACGAATGGGCCTTGAAAGCTTATTAGAATAGATTCTAACCAGGCATGGTGGTGCATGCCTGTAATTCCAGCTTTTGGGAAGCTGAGGCAGAAGGATCATTGGGAGTTCGAGGCCAGCCTTGGCTACAAAGTAAGCTCAAGGCCAGCCTGAACTGCATAGCGAGACCCTGTCTCAAAAAAGCAATAAAATAGATTCTGGAGGACTAGAATCTAACTTGAGTGATTTGTGGGATTTTGTATGGAAGAACTAGATATCTAATATTTATTGTTTCTGTTAATTGTGAAGTTAAAGGTATGGAGCTACATGAAAATAAATACCAGCTGCAACTTGAACAGTGGCATAGATTTGGAGCTTTTCAGTGGCATGTATTGAATTTATTTTCATATATTGAATTTCATGTATTGAATGCTAGATTTAGAATTAGGAAAGTTATTTCTTTTAACCTATCCTTAAATTGATATGCATAGAAATAATAGGCTAGGTTGAGGTGATGACTTACAATTAAATCATTTGTTCCTGTGGGCATGGCTGGGAAGACAGCTTGGAAGTGCTGAGGTCCAGTGCAACCCCTTTTAAGTTTAATGCTGAGAACGTTGCAGAGATATGATCTACTCTTAAGAGATGAGATTGCATTTTTTTTTTTTTTGCGGTACTGGGGATCGAACTCAGGACCCTGCGCTTGCTAGGCAAGTGCTTATTCCACTGAGCTATATCCCCAGCCCCTGAGATTGCATTTACATTGAGCAGTGTATCTTGAAATTTTAAAATTTGATAGTTTTAGCTGTTTTTTGAAAATGGAGGGTCAAACTAAAACTAATAAGAAGGTATTGTCCTTATTTTTGAGGAGGTTTTTAAAAAATCTTTTATAGAAAATTCCAAACATATTTCAGATAGGCTGATATGAGCCTCCATTGGCTTCAGTTACCAACATTGGCCATTCTCATTGCACCAATTTCAGAGGTTTACCTCGCTTTGTCAGTTGTATGTCTTTATGTCCTTTCTCCCTGAAAGTACTGGTCTTTAGTGATACAATGTAAACTCTTTCCCCAGTACTATGAAAAAAGCGCTTCTTGTTTACAAGTTAGCATTGTATTAAATAATTTTATTGTTTTTTCATACACATTCATATATGATCCTCATATCAACCCTTTGAGGTAGATAGGCTCTTTTAATCTACCGTTAAATTGGTAAGAATGGAAATAATAGGCTAGGAATGGGGCATGGTGGCACATACCTATAATGCCAGAACTCAGGAAGCTGAGGCAGGAGGAATTCTGCACAGTTCAGGGCCAGCTTGCATTACAAAGCAAGACCCAGTCTCAAAAAAAACAAAACAAAAAAAGGCTAGGTTTACAAATCATGTATGTCCCAATTCACTGCCTTTTTCTTTACTGATTGATTACAGACACTGACTGAAGACTCTTCTACAAACCAAAAACAAAGTTCTGAGTTAGGTAATGACAGGAATGTATATATGAGATTGTAAGAAACCTGGTGAAATTTTATTTGAAAGAAGAAACTTTTTAAATTTCAAAAATGAAAATATTTGTTCTCCTCCCCCTCCTCCTCCTCCTCCTCCTCCTCCTCCTCCTCTTCCTCTTCCTCTTCCTCTTCCTCTTCCTCTTCCTCTTCCTCTTCCTCTTCCTCCTCCTCCTCCTCCTCCTCCTCCTCCTCCTCCTCCTCCTCTTTTTCTTTGAGACAGAGTGTCACTATGTACAGGCTGATCTTAAACTCACTATGTAGCCCAGGCTGGCCTCTAACTCATCATGGTGACCCTCCAGCCTCAGCCTAAGTGCTGGTGTTACAGGTGTGCACCATCACACTTGGCTTCAAAGATACTTACTCTTTGGTAAAAATAAGACTTTTCTAATATCATATAATTAGGTCCTCTGAGTTAGCTGATAATTTGCAGAAATCTATTCAACACATTTTTTTAATTTCATCATAAAATCTCTGGATGCTAGAGCTGGGAAAAACTGAAGTTGATCCAACTGGCAAATAGCTTTTATCTTGGGAGCTAGACCAATAGCTGGTAGCTGTAGCTGTTGAGCATTGGTGGTAGCCATGTCCCTAATTTACTGGGAAAGTGTGCCCCGATTGGTTAACCTGGTGTAGGTATGGGCAACCCATACGTGGCATGTATGTAGCAGTTGGGTTGAGTAAATTTGCTGAAGACACTCAGCTTTTTGATGCCCAGTGCAGCTCTGAAAATTCTGTTTTTCCAACATAAATTTGGCTGCTTTCTGAGTAGTATATAGGCTTCTGTCTATATCAGTTAGAAGATGAGTTTGAGTACATGCAATAGAGGGGCCTACATCAGTGTGTGTACTTTGCTCTCAGGAAGTGAAAAGTTCATAGGTGAAGAGTGAATAGATCCAGGGCTTGGTAAGACATGTCTGAGATGACATTCAGGACCCAGGTTCCTTGTACTCAGCCATCCTTAGTGTGTTTCTAGTGAAAAGTTAACTTGGAAGGCTTCATTCAAAGAAAGGCAAAGTGTTACATGCTTGCTAAGTCTTACTCCTTGAAAGAGCTGTCCTCCAACCCCCTGCTCTGTGAGTTTCGCTTGCACCCTAGTGGTTGAGCATGTGATTTGTCTGTAGGGAATGTGGGTTTTGAGCGCATTGATACTCAGCGACATTGGACTTACGATAGGAAGAAAAGGAGACTTGATATTCAGTTAACTAATAAGTCTTTTGTACAGTCCTCCCCTTCAGTTACCCAGTATTTTTCTTTCTAAAATGAGAACATACCCACCTCCTTCTAAATGGCAGCATCTGGAAAGCCTCATCTAGTTAGTTAGTACATTTGGCTGAAAGGCCAAGTCTTCTGAGTAATATCAGATCTTTCATCGGGTTTGAACATGGCATATTGTGAGTAAATGTTGTGGGTAAATGCCCCCACTTCCAGGTAGAGAAAGAAGAGAATGTTTCTAAGTAGAAATTCTCATTTGAAAAAGTAGTGTTCAAGTCTTGCTGAACAAAAATAGCTGAATCTCTGACCTGATGATAAAATTTCCTTGGGTGATTTATCTGACAGCCCCTGGTTCTGCTTTCCTGGGCATATTTTTTTGTTTTGTTTTGGTACTGGGATTTAAACTCAGGACCTTGTGCTTGCTAGGCAGGCACTGTGCTGCTGAGCTATATCCCCGGCCACTTGGTTCTCCTTCCTAGGAGTATTTCTTTTGCCCATTGCCTACAGGAGATCTTTTTCTTTTCTGTTGTCTATCATGGCCGTAGCTGAGTTCTACATCAGGGAGCATGCCAGAGAAGGTCCTTTTTAAAGGCTGTAACAAGCCAGGAGTGGGTAGTGCATTCTTGTAGTTCCAACACTAGAGAGGCTGAGAAGAGAAAGTTCCTTGAGGCCAGGAGGTGGAGGCCAACCTGGAGTGTAAAGTGAAACCGCCCCCCCATCATTAGGGAATGTGGTAAATAACTGAACTATGTCCACATAGTAGTTTACTTAACTAAGATGATCCAGATGCATGAATAAGGAATGAACATCAAGATAGAAGTAAAAATAACTAGCCAGGTATGGTGGCACACACCTGTAATTCCAGCACTCTGTAGGCTGAGGCAGGAGGATCACTGCAAATTCAAGGCCAGCCTGGGCTACACAGTGAGATCCTGTCTAAAAAAAAAAAAAAAAAAAAAAAGTAAAGGAAGGTCAGGTGTGGTGGCTTATGCTGTAATCCTGGCACTCAGGAGGCTGAGGCAATAGGATCACTGCAAGTTTGAGGCTAGTCTGGGCTACATAGTGAGACTGTGTAGCCAAAAACAGAAACTGAAGGAAGAGTCTTGTATTGGATAGACTTGTGAGGAAGGACGGAGATGTACAATATGTTGAATATACTTAGATAGTATGATGGTTAATTTTGATTGTCAATGTAATTGGCTTGAGAAACATCTAGGAGATTAGTAAAGCATATGTCCGTGTAGATGATGGGGTTGTGACCTTAGAGACTCTGTCTGGACCCTGGCCCTTCCTCTGGTTCTTCCTCTGTGCTGTGTGCTGGCTGTCATGAAGTCCACAGCTTTCCATTGCCACCATGATACTCTATTTGGAGCCAGCCAGTCATGGATTGAAACCTGAAGTTGAGCCAAAATAAGCCCTTCCCCCGTGTATGTCAGGTGGTGTGTCTCAGCAACCTAAAGCTGACCAGTATCGAAAGTATTTGGAAGTTTATGTAAGAAATTGTTAACAGCAGTTCCTCTGGGATGTGACCAGAAGTCAGAAGTAGGAGGAACACATAGTTTTCATGTTATACTCATTTATTCTAGATGAATTTTTACTATGAGCACATATTTCTGTCTTACATGCTTCCTGATAAAATGTTTTTGACTAAGGAGAAAGAAAAATGACAAATGATTTATGAGTCTTTGTGATTTATAAAAAATGTCTACCTCTTAACTGCCTTCAGAGACCCTCCAGAAGGGGGAGATAGGCCTTTGGTGTTTTTATTTTCTGGATGAGTGGGTAGTTAATCCCTTGGCTGACCAAACACATACTGTAACACTTTGACTTCTACCTTTTCTTTATGCTATTTAGCAGCAATGTAAGGTGCATGTTCCCTTTTCCTCTACAGTGGAAATTTTACTCAGCCGACAAAAGAAAGCCGAGCTTCTAAAGAAGATGACTGATGTGGCTGTGCGAATGTCAGAGGAGCAATTGGTTGAGCTCAGAGCTGATATCAAGGTAGAACTTCCTTCTCTCTGCCTTTTCTTCTCACCCTCAGGGATTAAAGTAGCAAATCTCCATAATTCATGGCCACATGTAATATATTAAACTCATGATCTTTCCTGGCCAAACTTGGCCCTCTCCCAGGTTCCCTTCCTTTGTATAAGTGATACTATCACCTACCCAGTTGTCCAAGCTGAAAACCTTAGGAAACATCTCCATTTTCCACATCAAATCTGTCAGTAGACCTTGTCCATTTGACCTACTACACCTCAGTTCTGACCTTTTCTCTTCATGTCTACTGCCATCTTCACGATCAAGCCATCTGTTGCTTGGATTTCTGTATAAGTTTATTGATTGATTGACTGACTGATTGGCTTTTGGAGACAGGGTTTCACTATGCAGTTCAGGCTGGCCTTGAGCTCACGTTGTAGCCAAGGCTGGCCTCAAACTCATAGCAATCCTCCTGCCTCAGCCTCCCAAGTGCGGGGATTACAGATGTGAGCCACCACACCCAGCTTCTCTGCGTAAGATTTTACCTAATTATCTCCATCTACTTTACCACTGCTCCGCCCTACCCATGTGTTCCTCACTGTAGTAGCCTGCTTCAAACTTCCCAGTGTTTTTAGGATAAATACTATAATTCTTTCATTACTGGTGTGTGTGTGTTGAGACAAGGTCCCACTATGTAGTTAAAGCTAGTGTTGAACTGAATATGTAGCCCAGGCTGGTCTTGAATTTGCAGTGATTCTCCTGCCTCAGCCTCCCAGGTGTTGGAGTTGCAAGCACAGTCATGCACTAAATTCTTCACATAGACTGCAGAGCTCCTCCTGACCTGGCTGTGCCACCATCCTTATTTCATACCAGGCTTCCTTTTCCTCTGGGCTCCAGCTGCACCAGCAGGGCCTTGTCATAGATACTTCCTGTTTCTCCTGCTGGAGTCCAGAGTAGCCACCTTCATCTATCCCAGCCGTTCTTCTCTCCCTCTGAGCAGTCTTGACCTCCTCACTTTGCTTGCTTACCTGTGCTGTGCTGGTCTCTCTTAGCAGTTAGAACCTCACATGCATTTGATTAACCTGTGTTCTCTGCTAGACTGAATTTCACAGCAGCAGGAGCTACTGTATCCCCAGTTCCTAGCAAAGTTCTTGGTACATAGCAGGCATTCAGTAAATGACAGTCGTTGGTCAATTCTGATTTTTTTTTTTTTTTAATACTGGGGAATTGAGCAACATCCCCAGGCCTCAAATTTGATTTTATAGGAAAAGTTAACAATTTGAGATGCTGACTATGTTATAATTTATGATGATTACTGGCATTTAGCATTCATAACATTTATTTAAATTTATTTATTGCAGTACTGGAGATTGGACCCAGGGTTTTCACCCTGTCTACATCTGTGTCCTTTTCTTCTGGAATGTTTTTGTTTTGAGACACAGTCTCATTAAAGTCATTAAGTTGTCCAGGCTTCATGATACTTGTGGTCCTCCTGTCTCAGCCTCTCAGCGTGTGCAGGGATTACAGGAGTACATACCATACCCAGCTTACTTTTATACCTTTTAAATTCTTATACAAAGAACAGCGTCTCAGAGACTAAGCACATGAACCCAGAAGATGCTGGGGTGTTCGCAGGTAGCACTGACACTGAGGGTGCGGGCGAGTGTTTGTAGCAGTGAGCTGTCTCCATGAGGGTCATTGCCCTTTTGTACTCCCGAGTCCTCACCTCTGCTCTTCCTAAACACATACTTTGGTGCCAGATTTGATAGGGACATTGCTGCAAATACTTAAAACAGCTTTTGTAAAGTAAACATGTGAAAAATCATCTAGGACCTTTCAGGGGTTCTTGTTGTCACTTTAAGCCAGTTTTTAACTCAAACCTATAGAGTGTTACTGTCCTCTTGCTCCTTCCCCTTAGACTCTATTGGGGTGAAATACCCAAACAATACCATAAACACTCGCACACACTTTCTTTTGAGATTGCTTCAGGCTGGCCTTATATAGCCCAGACAAGCCTCGAACTCACAGCAGTCCGCCTACACAGCCTCCTGAGTGCTTGGATTACAGGCACCTAAACAGCACTAATTTTAAATTGCTATTTCCTGTTTAATTAAAACTATATTACAAAATGTTACAGACTGTCTTCCTCCTATCGATGCCAGTCAGTCTCAATCCCTCTCTGGAGGAACCGGAGCCCCTGTGGAATTAGATGGGAGTCTGGCTCTCATAGGCTTCATCTGTTCCCCTTCCCACGTGGCTAAAAAGCTACTAGAAATATTCCTGCGGGCTGACTGAGGCTGTTTCTCCACGTTTGTAGTATACTGAAGCAGGTGCTGTGAAATTTGTCTTATTTCCAGATCATTTTATTTCCGTCATTCCTATTATGTTTTTGGCTCAACAAACCCTAGAATTTGTTTCAGAATTAATCTCAGACTGATACTAATGTCTGAAGGCTCTGTTATAAGAGGTTCTCGTGCTTTCCTAGCCACAGTACACTCAAGCTGTAGGACGTCAGAGCCTGAAGGTAATTTTTCTCCTTAGTGTCAGCGTTTCTGGATGCATCCCAAGGATTCTGGTGCATTCAGTGTGGGAGCACACCACCCCCAGTTAAGAGGAGTGCTCTGAGCACTTAAGTTCTTCCAAAAGTATATCTAGGCTCTTAACTCTTCTTTTTTATCTGTTCCATTTGAAAAAATGATTCCAAGCTACCTTGTTTATTGAAATGGATCTCCAGAAGCACTTTATTCCCTATGTTTCTAGTTTCACAATTTCTGTAGTACAGGTTTTGACCCAAGGGTTTGATTACTTCTCAACTCAGTCTGCTTAAAAGGATTAAATCACTTGCATCATAAACTCTTTCTGTTTGCAAAGTTGACTTTTCACATGAATGATTTTCCATC
This sequence comes from Dinomys branickii, assembly GCA_004027595.1. NCBI lineage: Eukaryota > Metazoa > Chordata > Mammalia > Rodentia > Dinomyidae > Dinomys > Dinomys branickii. Next base: position 10,030 of record PVLD010015416.1, on the reverse strand, counting down.
TCAAGAAATTGTTCCTATTTCAAAGACTATGAAATTCTACTTTATAAAGAGATGCAGTGGATTTCCTAAAGAAGTTCCTATTGGTGAACACCAAACTAACTATGTAAATGGCATCATTGTCATAGCTTATGAACATCTTTGCTGCCTCTGCTTCTGTATAAAATGCGACAATATGGAGAGTAGCCAGTAGTGGGAGGCTGGTTTGCTATTATAAATTTTGTCTCCTGTTTCCTGTCTTACAGTTTCTAATTGTACCTACTGGGCCTTGACGATCATGTAGCATTCCATGATATTTCCAAACTCATCTTTGGGCCTTTGAGAAAATGAGTGAATTTGTTTGATTTCCCAGCATTGGTAATGTGACAGTCACTTAGTAAACTTTGAAGCAGTTGAAAGAAGAAAATGGAAAATAGCACTGTTTTTAAGCTGGGCATGGTAGCTCATGCTCCCAGCACTTGGGAGGCTGAGACAGGAAGACCTGCATAAATTCAAGGCCAGCCTGGGCTACATGAGTTCAAAATGAGTTTAAAGTCAGCCTGAACTATATAGTGAGACAAGACCCTGTCTGTAAAACAAACAATGGGCCAGGGATATAGCTCAGTGGCACAGTGCCTGCCTGATAAGCATGAGGTCCTTAATTTGATTTCCGGTACCCCTAAAAACAAACAAAAAAGAACACTGTTTCACCTGTATATAGTAAGTTATAGTTTCCCTGTACAATGTTTATCTAACCTGCAGACATTTGCCCTTTCAAATCCAGCACTTTGTTAGTGAACGTAAATATGATGAGGATCTGGGACGAGTAGCCCGGTTCACTTGTGATGTGGAGACTCTGAAGAAGAGCATTGATTCATTTGGACAAGGTAAGATGGTGAGAGACTCTGGGCCATGCAGCCGTCACTGGTAATGAGTGACTGACGTGCTGACTAGCCTTTTCACTGAGCTACTCAGTGCCTCTTGTCTGTTTGCTTTTATGAAACGTAAGTTTGAATGTACTTTAAACAGGGTATTTACCAGCTCCCTGTATTATACAATGCTCCTTTTCTACTATTTTCTGCTGAGTTGAGAGGCATACACCATAAAGAAGATGGGACTCTGGAATCAGACCACATTTAAACCCTTCCCTGGACACTGATAGCTTGGAACCTCCCTTTGCTCAGCTTTAAATGGGGATAACAAGATATAACAGCTCCTGCCCTGCCTGGCAAATAACAGCCCTTCTGTGCATGTCCACGTGCATTTGTGTCTGTGTATTTGCCTATGTGGGTGTCCATGTGTGTGGTACTGAGGATCAAACCCCAGGCCTTCACAGTAAGCTGTATCCTCAGCCCTTTTTTAATTTTTAATTTTGAGAGAGTCTTGCTAAGTTGCCCAGGCTGGGCTTGAATTAGGAATCTTCCAGCTTCAGCCTACTAGGGTGCTAGGATTATAGGCATGTACCACTGTACCTGGCTAGTGGGTCCATAAATAACAGCATGAAAGGCTGGGGAGGGTGCAGTGCCTCAGAGTGAGACTTTCAACCAGGCTCTGAACTCTTCTCCACTGTTTTGTCTCCTGTAAAAGTGAAATGTTGGGGCAGGGGCTGTGTATTCAGAGCATAGCCTACATTTGTGAGGTCCTGGGTTAGATAACCACACTGCATAAAAATGAAATAGCATTTAAGTGAAATGTTAGCCTCAGGACACTGCTGACTCATCACTAGTCTAGGCTTCAAGCCAAGAAAAAGTCTGGGAAGTGATTTTAAGCCATTGTATTCTGAAAACATTTTGAATTGAAAATTTTAGTATTTTTCAGTGACATTGTGTCTTAGTTACTTTTCTCATTGGTAGGACAAAATACCTGACTAGTAAAAGGGGGAAGGGTTTGTCTAGCTCACAGTTTGTAGAGGTTTCAGTCCATATCTGTTTCCAGTGGCACATGACAGATGTGCCACACATGGCAGTGAAGACAGCAAAATCAACAAGAGCAAAAAGAGGAGAAAAGGCACTTTCTGCCCCCTTTTTTCTTAGACTGCTGGGATTAGGGCAGTGCCAGTCCAATCAGTGGGCAATCACCCATCTTTAATCCCAGAACCCTTAATCCCAGCATTGCACTCTGAATCAGCCACAAACTCTAGATTCAGCTGCTTTGGAAAAAACCACATCTAGAAGTGTGTGAGGCTTTGGGGAGACCTCTAGACAGAAACCATAACAGATATTTTGGGGATTTGGGGTTATTTTTGCAGAAAGAAATTTGGCAAGATACACATTTTTTTGTAAAGGGCTGATTCTATTCATATTGAACTGATCTTGATCATTTTTACCTTGCATTATTCAAATTTTTAAAAAAGGATTTAGCAAAGATTTGAATTGTTTACCTTTTTCATTCTTTGCAAAGTTTGTACTTTGTAATGTTCCTTGCATAGGAAACTGAACATATGGCCTGTACTATTGTTCCTGGGCTTATTGTGCTGCTGGAGCTGTAGCCAGGTACTGTGGTAGGAAATGCCAAGACATCATTAGTCAGTGGTGGTGGAAGGGGAGATGAGTAACTTGAATTTAAGTTGTTCTCCTGTCTCTTAATAATTCAAATTTTGGAGAGAGCAGAGGAAGAGGGCAGGAGGGAGATTTTCCTTCTTGCATTTTATAGGTTTTTCTATATAACTATTCAGGCAGACAGTTCTTTATCTTAAATTGCTTATTGTAAAATGGAGAAATAGGAATAACTTTATCCTCTGTTCTTCCATTGTATGACCACATATTGCTTATATTTCTGTCTCAGTGTCCCACCCAAAAAACAGCTATTCGACCAGATCCAGATGTAACTCAGTTATACCTGTGTCCTTGAGTGGCTGTGCTGCTGCTTCTTCCACCTCTGCTCCCAGCCTGACAGGTGCTAACAAGAGAAATTCTGCATCAGAAGTTCCTGCAGCCACAGCAAACTCCAGCAGCCGGCCCTGCCAGCCTCATCGAGAGGTAATCCAGCTTCCACATCAAACCTGTGAGAGAGAAAAGGCACCTGATTGTCAAAGTTTAAGTACTAATAGCTGCGTCTCTCTCTCACATACACTTTTACAGTTAGTGGGGTTTGTTTTGTTTTGTTTTTTGTCTTTTGCGACAGGATCTCACTATGTAGTTCAGTCTGGTCTTGAGCTCACTTTGTAGCCCAAGCTGGCTTCAAACTTGCAGTGATCTTCCTGCCAGTCAGCCGTCCAAGTGTTGGGGTTATAGACATGAGCTACCATACCTGGCTTCCCAGCTCATGTTCCATGGAGAATGATAGATACTCCTTTAATAACATTAGGGTATCTGGAAAATTAATAAAAAGGAAGAACTTTTGACATACTGCAATTCTAGCATTCTCTGCTTACTAACACTCTGATTTTGTTTTGTATTTGGTCTTTTGCTGTTATGTAGTCATTACTGTTCATCTGCCTAAGCTGCTCAAAAACACCCGTATAATACTGGGATCAGATACCAAACCAGCCAACAGGAAGTAGCTCAATATTACCTTTCTCTGTTTCTACCTTCCCCCTTCCCTTCCCCGTTCCCCCTCCCTTCTCTCCTGTTTGTTTTTTGAGACAAGGTCTCGCTGTGTCGTTCAGCACAGGCTAGCCTGAAACTCATGGCAGTCCCTTTGCCTCACCATCCAAGTGCGGTACAGGCAAGCACCACCACGCCCGGCTTAGCTTCCTGTCTTCATTTTTATTCCGTGCCTATTTGGCATCCCTCCTCCCCCAGGTAGTTCCTGAGAAAGCATTTGATAATGATATTCTGAGGCACCGGACAATTTTAGACTCTTAGCCAAGAACTACTGACTTTCTTATATTGGCACTAATCCTCACTTTTGTAGGTAGTATTGCTGGGTAATTATTAGTCACATTGGGAGTTGTATACCCATGTCAAGGTAGACACAATGGCAGTGGTCAGTTTACCAGCGTGCATCTGAAAGCGTAACTCTGTAGAAGCTCATTGTGAATATGTCAGGGGGAGAGACAGTGAACCTTGTAGGGGTGTAGAACAAACTAGAAATAGCAGAATAACCAACCTGTGATTTCTTTCCCTTGTTTTGGAGCTCACTCCGGTCAGTGATGCCAGTCATTCTTCAGGGCTGGTTTTTCATCGGAATTGCAGGACAAAGAAGAAATCCCATAAGCCGTGTACCTTTTGGATTGTGCGGTGCGCAATGTGTGAACTGTCACAGCAACACGCCCCAACCTGTAGTTTACGCTGTCTGCCAAAGCAGACCTCAGTGCCGTGTTGCTATTATTTCAAATATTCCATTATCTTCACAAATGCCTTGTAATCTACAAAGTTTAGACATTCAAGATATATGTCCAATTAAGAGCTCGTAACGACCTCAAGAATTTTTTTGTCTTCTATGTTACTTTCTTCCCATGCCTATCTTAAGAGAAGTAAACTCTTTTTCAGTGGAGTCAAGGCAGGGAAAGATTATTGGAAAATGCATTAAATGTGATATAGTGGGTAGATCTGATTGGCTGACAAAATTCTGAGTTCCAGACATGAGATACTAGGATTATGCTTTCAGAATATCCCATAAACTAAACTGAGACCACAATGCCAGAGTACCTTGAACATTGTATTCTTTTATCCATAGGTATTGCCGGGAAACAGACGAGGACAAGGTTATAGGCCACAAGGCCAGAAGTCCAGTGACCCTACGAACCAAGGACGAAATGACAGTGTGGGTCATTACAAAAATAGCTCGTGGTATTCATCTGGTTCCAGGTATCAGAGTGCCGTGTCCCAGGTCCCAGGAAGCACTAATGAACAGGGCCAGGCTCACTCTGCAGGGACCAATGGAACTGGAGCCAGCATGGAGCCTAGCTCATCCAAACCCTCCTTCAGAAAGGGGCTCCCGCAGCGCAAGCCCAGAGCCTCTCATCCCAGAGCTGTGAACTCCTGAAATAAATTCCAGTTACTTCTCTACCCCACACAATTCAACATGATAACTGGACTTTAGGAAATGTGTAGTTAGGGTTAATAACAAAAAGAAGTTTATGTATATCACTTTTTGTGCCATTCTAAATATTTTTTATTTCTTCTCTCCTTATGTCTTCTTTATTTTTGGAGGGGGAGGTGTTTTTTCCCTTGACTTTTTCCAGTGATATGCTGATTCTGATTGGCCTTTCTCACCAGGAAGCAGGGATAACTGTTGCCAGGTTTCCCAAGGGTAAGCAACATTGCACCAGGTCTCCCATCTGCCCAAGGAGGCCTAACTCAACAAGCCCCCACTATGGAGGCTGTCTCGGGAGGAGTGGGTCAGAGATAGACCTGCCACCTTTTCAGTGTAAGCAGAAGCCACGGATGCCTGCCAGGTTCCCTCTAAACAACAGTTTGACCAGGAAAGGATTGTCTATTACCCCAGATTAGCCAGAAAAGAAGAATGTTAATTGGTAAAAAAGAACACAAGGAAACGTTGGATAATCTGCCTCTGTCCCAGAACGTGCCTGAGATTTGACACTTGAATCAGAATTTCAGTTCCCTGCTTGGCATCAGAGCTTACCCTGTAGTTCTTCAGCCAGAGCCTTGTTTCCTGTTACCTTAGGCCAGCCTTAGGCTGCAAACCACTCTGAGGAAGTCTATAGGAAAGTTAACATTCAATGAAAGTTTTTTCAAAGTTGTAAAAACATACTTCTTTGTTTCAGTGTTTGGAGATTTTTGTTGTTTGCCCCCTTTGCTGAATCCTGTTCTTACCCTGAACCAAATTTATAGCAATATAATTAGTGTTAATCTATTACCCATTAAAAATTGCTGCGGTCAATCTTTATAGATGAATAAATAAAAATAACTGTATAAATGTTCCCATGTTTGCCTCACAGCAGCAAGTGACTTCATTTCATTATCTGTTTTTCTTTGGGCCTCATGGAGCAGAAGTTGCTCAGACAGTTTGTGCTTAAATGAAGGTGTCTGATTCCTGAGTTATTTGTCCTCTGCTGCTTAGCTTCAGGACTAAATGAAAATGTGAAAGCTAGCGTGAGTGAATGCAGCTGTTTGTTGTGGGAAAGGATCTGTAGGGTAGAGAATGGTGACTTTGCAAAGGAGAACTTACCGGTTACCGCAGCTGTGAACTATTCCCCCAGGCACCCTGCCCCCATCCCTTGATAGAAGCAGTGAATGTAACAGTATAATGAAGCTCCTGCATGTAGCAGGTGGCGTTGGTGCCAGACCCTTCCACGCCACTCTGCCTCCCAGCTCCTATGATTTAATAACAGCAGAACTTGCCTTCCGGCATGTGCTCTCCCAGCCCAGACTGTAAGTAGCAGTGGTGCAGAGCGTAGCTGCCTCAGGGCTTCCCCTGGTTCTTTGGCTGAAGCTGAGCTGCCAGGGATCTGGTTGATTGAACAGAGAGAGACAGACAGACTGTTTCTACTGTCTTTTGATAAAGAAACCAATATTCAAGGAATATTGGGAAAGCTATTTTCTGAGGAGCCGTTTGCCTCATTTTGGGGATCTATCCAACACTGCTAGCCTGCACAGGTGTCATGAGAAAGCCATGCTTCCCTGATCCTTGCTTAGTATACTTCAAAGGAGATTCAGAGATTGAAGTGATGTTGAAGGACTAAGAGGTCTATCCCTGTATGCAGGCAAGACTATATTTAACCACCCAGGCAAATGGGAAGTCACATATTTGTCAAAATAGCCTTGGAAGTTGAAATTAAAATCCCCTTACAGAAAAATACTTCAAGTTGTTCATGACGGTAAAAACTGAAAATTATTTTTTTTTCCACTTTTTTTTTGTACTGGGAATCGAACTCATGCCCTCAGGCTTGCTAGGCAAGTGCTTATGCCGCTGAGCTACATCCCTGGCCCCACTGTTGTGTTTTAAATTGCAAAATCAGTGTTTAAAATACCAAATAATATAAAAATGTAAAAGGAAATTTTTCATCTTCCTATTCCACTCCTCAGGGATAATGACTCAGTAATTTAGCATACATCCTTCTAGACCTTTTTTCAAAGCATAAATGTCATCGACACAAATACATGTTTTTAAACTTCTTCTTGTTTGCAGTCTTGAAGACCAAATTTCTTGGTGTTTTGTTTTATTTTGTTTGGTGTTTTATTTTATTGTGTAGTCCAGGCTAGTATTACATTCACTATGAAACGCTGTCTGGCCTCAAACTTGTGATGCTCTTCTGTGATGAAATTATAGGTATGTTTGTCACTCACGTTCTCCTTGAGGTTTATTTTTTAAAAATAGTATGTCCAAGTAAATTCATTTAGGATCTCATACCAATTTGACTTTTTTTTTTGTACCACAGATCAAACTCAGGATCTTATGTTTTATCAGGCAGGTGCTGTGCCACTGAGCTCTATCCCTGGCCCTGGTTTTTTTTTTTTTACAGCCTAAGGGATTGAATGTCAGGCAAGCACATTGCCATTTGGGGGCGCTTTTTTTTTTTTGAGGCAGGGTCTTGCTAAATTGCTTAGTCTAAACTCAAATGTGTGACCCTCCTGCCTCAGCCTCCCATATCTGGGACAGCCACTATGTCTGCCCTCACAGTTGACTTTTTTTTTTTAACTGAAGAGAAGAGAGTTTTATTTTAAGTTTAATTTGTGCACCCCACAGTAGCTCTGGGCTTCTCAAGAGAAGGAAAGTTCTATATCCTGGGAAGCTAGCACTGACTCTGAGAGGACCTACCTGATCATCATTCTTTTTTAACTTTTCCATTTCACCTTAGAGATGTCTTGCCTAGAGTTAGGAGTGTAACTTAAAGGTTGTTTAGCCCTGTCAGTTATATGCAACCTGATAGGTAAAATTTAAACTAGGGTAGTGGGGTAGGATTATAGCTCAGTGGTAGAGTGCTTACCTAGCACGTGCAAGGCTCTGGGTTCAGTCCTCAGTGTTAGGGGGAAAACTCCTGGCTTTATTATGAGCAGATATTTTCTGGACCTCTAATTTATAGCTATTTTATTTCTGCTTTTTTTTTTTTATAACCATTTTAAAACTAACACAGGATAATTTTTGAAAATATAGACCAGGGGTATGGCTCAGTGGTAGGCTTTGGGTTGAGTACCCAATATCCAAAAAAAAGAATGCATAGGGAAAGTGAAAAGTCCTCCTGAATCTTTTACTGCTCCTTAGAAGAAATCACTGGTAAGTCCTCTAGTTAAAGAATTTTTTAAAACCAAACATGTTTTTTTCTTTATATAAATGGAGATTATCTTTTGCATACCACTTGCTTTTTAAAGTTGTCCTTGTTTTTTAAAAAAGTATGTGCAAATAGTTACAAAAAAAAAACGGAAATCTAAACAGTGTACAAGGATATAGTGAAAAGTAAACCCCTGTACCACTCCGTACTGTCTGCCTCCTCCCATGGGTCAGCCACTGTTAAGTTTCTTATAGGTTCCTCTGGAGATTTCCTGTGCTAGTACAAGTATATATAAGAATTTGTACTACTTAGACATCCTTCCATGTTTATCTGTTTTGTTAGTGGCTGCAGAGTATTCCACTGTATTAATTTGTCCTAATTAGCTTAACAGTCTGTAATGATGGTTTTTAGTTTGTTGCTCTTGTGCTGCAGCAAACAGTACACATACCATTCCTCACTTGTGAGAGTATATCTGTAGGATAAATTCCTAGGAGTGGAATTGCTGGGTTATATGATTATTGGTGTAAATACTCCTTATTGATGAAGTTGCACAGGTTTACATTATTAGCACCCATGTGTGTTGGGGGGATGTGCTTCATATCGTTACTGAGCTGAAAATGAAAGAGAGACAGATACCTAAAGCAGTTCCAGACTTTTGTAGCTGATAAACTGGGGTAGGAGCTGGAGGCATAGCTCAATAGTAGAGTGCATGCATGAAGCCCCGAGTTCACTCTCCAGCACTCCCAAATATATGGGCCACTGAGACACACAGATGAGTAATGTATGAGTGTCTTGAGTGTGGTGAAGTACTGCTCAAGTGCCGTAGCCAGAGGGTTCTCCCAGGCTAGGTACAGTCTTGTGAGTATACAGTATGTACAGGGGGAAGAGAATGAATTGAGGTTAGGAGTGACCTAGTGAATTTGGCGTGCATAAATGATCAGTCTGAGAACTAAGTAACATGCTCTTGGAGAAGCTCAGGAGAGCAATGACTTAGTGTATCTGGAAATCCTAATACAGACTTTAACACAATGAGGGTTTATCTTGTCTGATTTATAGTTCATCCCACCTTATATTTCTTGTCCAAAACAGTACCCATTGGTCACTGGCTGATGTAAGGAACTCTGTGTGTGTGTGTATTTGTGTTGCTGGGAAGAATCCAGGGCTTTCACACTGAGCTACATCCTTGCCCCTTTTGTAATTTTTATTTTTCATATTTTAACTTAATTTTTCTGAGAATTATTCACTGAGTTGCTAAGTTGCCAAGTTGCCTGGGCTGTGCTGAAACTTAAGATCCTCCTGCCTTAGTCTCCCAGAGAGTTGGGATTATAGGCCTCCGCCACTAAGCCTGACTACAAAGAATGATTTCACCATCATTTTAAAGCAGTGAATTCAGTGGCCAGGGATATAGCTCAGCAGCGCAAGTTCCTGCCGGCAAGCATAAGGTGTCCTGAGTTTGATTCCCAGGACAACAAAACAACAAAACAAAACAAAAACCCAATAAATTGAGGATACTGCCCCCTAATGCTGGTAGCCAGAAAAATTCACTATGCAACGAATCAAGCCTTCTTGTGGCCACTTGGATGCATTTTTTCCTTTAAACACTGAGATACCTGTGATAGTTTCACTTTTTTGGTATTATAGATACTCCTGCAGTGAACAGTACATGGGACATGTAGGAAAAAGTCCTCTGAGCTCTGAGGCCAAGCCAAATGGTTTTTATTTTTATTTTTCATCACAGAAGGCTTACTGATGCCCTAGGCTTATGGTACAGTACAGCTCAAGACTTAGATTTTGATTCTATGTGACTAGCTGACCTTGGGCAAATAACATCCCATCTTTGAACCTATTCTGATCAGTAGAGACACGAGGAAATACTTTATGAATATCTGGACAGGAGCAGCAGAAAAATACCCAGATTATTTGGGCGAGGGCCAGGGC
>PVLD010015415.1:0-48605 GCA_004027595.1 Dinomys branickii | reverse complement strand
ACCTGGGTGAGGTGTGTAAGACTGCTCCCCCACCCTCCCAGGGTTCCCTGCAGGTATAGGGATGGATCTCCTCCCCCACTCGGTGATCTGGTCGCGAGCGCCGATATCTCACCAGTTATTGGAGTCCCTGCAGGCATGAAGGTTCCAAGGTGCCAGTCTGTCCTTTGGGGCTTTCTGTGCGGCCCGCCCGATGCACACGAATCGTGAGACCGCTGGGCGTTGCTGCCGCCAGAGATCAGATCTCTGTCGGGAGTCGCCGGAGAGCTGCGCCGGGTCAGGGGGCGGGAGGGATCGAGCTGTCTGTATTCTCGGGGCACTAGGACCCAGCAAATCTTTCTCTCCGCTCCCGGAGGCGTTTGGGGCCCTCCGCGCGGCCCGCCCGACACGCGCGAAACGTGGGATTGCCGGGCGTCTCCGCCGCTAACAAGCCGATCTCTGTCGGGAGTCGCCGGGGGGCTGCGCCGGCTCGGGAGGCGGGAGGGATCGAGCCGTCCGTGCTCTCAGGGCGCTAGGACCCAGTAAATCTTTCTCTCCGCTACCGGCACTTGGGGCTCTCCGCGCGGCCCGCCCGACACGCGCGAAACGTGGGATTGCCGGGCGTCTCCGCCGCCAGCAAGCCGATCTCTGTCGGGAGTCGCCGGGGGGCTGCACTGGCTCGGGAGGCGGGAGGGACCGAGGCGGCCGTGCTCCCACTGCGCTTGGACCAAGCCAAGCTTCTTCCCCGCGCGGATCGTCCCTGGCTCCCAGCGACTGGGGCTTTCCCACGTCTTGCCCCGGCAGCCTGGTCCGCCCTACCACATCTCCCCCGGCATCTCAGAGAAATACGCCCAGTTTAAACTTCCCAGCCGAGTTCCCGGCAGTCACGTTCGCCAAGTCTGTCTCGAGCTGGTGGTGTTTATTAAGGAGGTTCGCTCCCTTGCTGCTCACCTGGTCGCCATCTTCTCTCCTCTCCAACATTCCATTTTTTATAAAAATAATTTTTCGACTCTAGAACAGCAGACAGTCATGTTTATTAAGTATTCAGGGTCAGCAGAATCTTGATTCTGACATTCAGTAGCTGTACGATTCAGAAAACAATTGCTTAGCTGTTCTAAGGTAAAGTTTGTACAAAGTATAAAACACAAGTTTCACTACCTTGTAGACTTTCAAGAATTCAGCCAGCTGATATTTGTCAGGCTTGTGTGGCGGCTGGGATCCAGCTACAGGACAATACCTGCTTCCTGCTAGAGCTTTCCCATCCACAGTCGGAGAAAATATTCAGAGAACTGGAAAGTTCCCTTGATGATTCTTCATCACTCATTTGTAAAATATCCTTTCTTGGGACTTTCCCTTAACATTCTACTTTTCCATGTTCATTGATTTCTGCTGTTTTATCTTGAACAAGAGTATGTGTGAAGGTGAATTTAGGAGACTGTGAGACGGGAGTCAAATAGTGAGAGAGGAAAACATAGAAGATTGAGAAAGAAAAATGGGCAGGAAGCGAGTGTCCAGATGAAACAACACACAGACAGTGATGGATAATTTCTCGGAGTCTCACGCGTTAAAATTTTGAATTCTGAACGAGTTAATATCGAATGCATAAGATTTTGAATACCCATGGTATTTACAGCATAGTAAATACATATTTTTAAACAATATTGAACTTTTACTTGTTTAACAATTACAGCTTCAGAATGTGGTCATTATTTAGCAATATCATAATTAATTATTTTGGCATATGGTTATTTACTAATTTTAATCCCTATAAAATATCTTTTGGTACAAAATCATACTTGTTTTGCATTAAACTATACAATGGGAGGATTGTACTTATAATTTAGGTTTTTAATTGGACTTTATTCTTTTTGCAAAAACTATATTCCATAATATTGAAGGATATGTTGTATAATTAAAGGAATTTAACTTTATTCCGGCTGAAATTCCATACCAATACAGAGATATGTCAGAAATATGTTCAGATAATGTTGTGATATGTTAAAGCATAGTTAAACATTATGCCACTGGAAGTCAAAGAATAAGAGGAATAACTGAAAAAGTGGATTGTAAAAGATAATGAATGATGAGTTTCATGAGAGATTCACCACTTTTGAAAGAAAACCAATTGAAATTTTTAAACAATCTGAGAATTAATTGGGTTGGGTGGTGATGCTGAATAAGTCAAACAGATGGTAATGAAGGTGATATTCACAGCCTGGAGTGAATAGTGACAGAGAAGTGATTCAAAGCAAGGTAATGGAAATAATAATTATACTTAATAGCAAGCACAGTGTAGGTGTGCGCTGCTATATGGATGAACAGAGAAGAGAAACATTATTCAAACTTTGTGTTTTTAAGATTGCATTATAAATGGCAAAAGGAAAGAGAGAAAAAAATGGAATTTCTTCTAGTGGTATTTCTGATAAAGACCTAATTTTCAAATCAAAAGAAAATGCAAATATAACTTATTAGAAAATCTAGAAATCAGTATTAAAATGGAATTTTGTTCTTAATGTGTGCATTTAAAAAATTCTATTATGACTAAAATAAATGTTTATAACACAAATGCCACATATATTAATGAAAATAATGTATTTGAAAAGACTAGTTGGAACACTATTCAAAATATGATGAAATAATTACAGAATAATATGCACAGAATTTCTAGAATTTATCATGAAAAAATAAACATTTTCATTGTCCTTTCATTGTATGTTGCCTTGACAATATTTTTGTTATATGGAGTAAGACAAAATATATTACCAAATTTAATGCATCTTATATATTTTACTCTTAGAATGTGACTAATGAGAAGTGTGAAATTACATAGGTTTTGTACTTGATGCAGCTGAGAGAGACTAGGATTTAAAAACCATGGTACAATCATTTGTAAATGATCTCATATACTCTTAAGGACGACTGATGTCAAAACAATAATATGCAGTATAAAAAAATTGTTGAACTTTGACCATCTTGTATGGTGAACCTCCTCATCATTTCCAATTTTTTTACTACTTGTTACTGTCTTTGATCAATCTTACATTCTTATGTTTGGTGGACTGGGCAACTTTGTTTGAAGATAACAGTATGTAATGTAATGAATTGTTAATTCCTATCATTTTGTTTTGAGGTCATGTATCATTTCATTGTTTTTGTGTTGTTTTGATTTTGTCTTCATTGTTGTTTTGTTAGTTTTTTAATTTTTAAAATAAAAAAGTAAAATTAAAATTTTATCATGGGACTGAATTGAAGTCTTAACCATAACAATCAAGAAAATCATAAGGGCTTACACATAATATTTAATGGCTCAATAGATGATAACTTAATATTTTATTTGCTTATTACATATGCATATTCTGCCAAGTCTGAGCTTCTTGCATTTCAATTTTACTTCTTCTATGTCTTAGCTTGTCATAAACTTTAAGCTTGTACTCTTAGCCTGTTTTTCATTACTTCAATATTTTAAAGGTCACTATAATATTGTGTGAATGTTAGCTGGAGTTTCAGGTAATGACTCACATGTCATGTAGTTTATGGTTAGAATTATTTTTATTATTAACTGGTGTTCTTGATATTAATAGAAACTTTATGATTATGGAATATGTGGCACGGCTGGCAGAACTTCTTTATGCTGCTGTTTTCCTTTTCACTTTCCTTCGGTTTTGTAAAGGGCACAGCAGGGAAACCACCATCTAGAGGATGATGGAGAAGCTATTTTACATTCGTCTTCCCTGCAGAAGGAAATACTGAAATGTCAGTTGCTGTACTACCTGACACTGTGAAATCGTTTGCTGTCCACTGGGACTGTAGAATCTGGTGATATGTTGCCTTTTCAGAATATAACTTCCCTGAGAGAGTTGTTGCAATGTGGCCATCTGTTTGGATAGCATGGATGAGATATATTTTAAGTCTATGTTCTTTTTTTCTCTATTCCTCTATGTGAATCTTTTGAAATTCATGAACCAGTGTTTTAGTATTTTCCTCAGAGCACTGGAATCAAGAAAGCAGTGCATTTAACAAAGCAGTGGATTTAACACAGGAGACCTACTTTTTTTTTTTTTTTTTTGCAGTACTGGGGATTGAACTCAGGACCTTGAGCTTGCCAGTCAGGCACTTATGCCACTGAGCTATATCCCCAGCCCTAGGAGACCTACTCTTTTTTCTAGGCTCAGTTACTAATGAGTTGTGCCTTTGAGAGGGCCATTTAACTTCTTGCCCTTAATTTCTTTATTTACACACCAAGGAGTTTGAGCCAAATATTGTTTAAGATCCATTGCAGATAGAAGTGCCTAAATATTTTGTGATGCTTGAAATAAAAATAGTGTGATTACATTAGTTTATCATCACTGTGACCAACTCATGGAAAAAAATCAACTGTAGGAGGAAAGGATTATTTTGGGTCATGGTTTCAGAGATCTCAATCCATAGGTGACTGGCTCCATTGCTTTTAGGCCAGTAGCAAAGCGGAAACCTCGTGGCCAGAGGATGCAGTAGCGGGAAACCTGCTGACTTCGCGGCAGCCGGGAAACACACAAAACTAAAGAGCACTCGAGGAAAGGGCTAAAGGCCAGATGAAGCCTCTAAGTTCAAACTTCTAGGATCCTCTCCTTCAAAGTAGGTCCCATCTCCTGTCTTCATGTCATGCAAGACTGTGATCTCCTCAGTGCGTGAATCTTTTTGATATGAAGATACATCCTCATAAACTAAGTGCTTCCTCAAACCTACCCTCTGAACACATAAGACTATAGAGGGCTGGGGATATAGCTCAGTGGAATAAGTGCTTGCCTAGCAAGCGCAGGGTCCTGAGTTCGATCCCCAGTACCGCAAAAAAAAAAAAAAAAAAAGAAGACTATAGATAGAAAACATGATAGAATAATAGTGCTATTCTACATTCTTTCTGCTGTCTTCTTGGTGGGATGGATTTTATGGTACAGTCACTTACTGATTAAGTTAATATTTGCAAAGTTAATGTGGTTCTCAGTGCTAGGAAAACAATAGCTAAGATAAATTACATGCTTATGGATCTCTCAGTCATGGTGTGAGAAAGGAACATTGATCAAATATTTAAACCCAAATCACTACACAAATTCTCATGATTATGATGGTGATGTGTAGTGAAAGTATAGAGTTAACCCACAAGAGAGAAAAACAGAAGTATGTGGTTTTCTTGGGAAAATCATTATATATTATTTATGTGTGTCTGCATATAATAAATGTTATTTATTACACTTTTAGAGTATCATGTGTCATTAAGGTAATACTGGATACATTGACTAAAACATTAAATATGCTATTGATATATTTATTCAAATATGTATCTTTTTGTTATTATAGGCACTGCTTTATGTACATCATTGTGGAAGGATAAATGAAACCACCATGGAACTTGTAATGTACTTAAAAGGCAGCAGCTAATAATCAAAGGAGTCCTGCCTTCACATATGTTGTACAAAGACAGTGGGGCCGGGACGCAGTGCCAGAGCGTGGGCTTAGCACGTGCGAGGCCCGAGGCTCGGACTGAGCCCTGATAAAAGTCATGAACAAGAGAATTCCCATTTTAACAGTAAAACATAGGCTTCACTTGCCCTGAATCTGACAAGAAGCAGTTATCTTAAGTCAAACAAGGAAACTGAACTGCAGAAAATGAGAAGCCAGCCCTAGAAGAAAAGGGACAGTGAACTGTTTCATTTTAATCAGTGCACAGTGCATCTAGGAGAGGGCCAGGAAATTCTTTTTGGAAAAGCATCAATCAGACAATTACTCGCAGTGTTTCAGGAAAGCATAAAATATAAGACCTTCGCAACTGTGGAAGGCCTAGAAAAACTTTTAAGACCCTGTAGCTCGGTGATAATCAAAACCAGAGCCCTGCGTGGCAGCATAGCCTGCAACACTGCGCATGGACCGGGAGAGGCAAGAAGACTGATGGTTTGAGCCTTTCCAGGGCAACTTAGTGGTTCAGCCAGACATTGTTCCTAAATAAAAATAAAGGAACAAACAAATAACAAGTGAAAAATAAGATCTGAGGACTTAGCTCATTGGGGATGCCTCTGGTTTCATCCACAAAAGAATTGATAAATAAGATAAAAATAAATAAATAAAATCTCAGAGGTCTACTCCTCATTAGGGAGCTATAGGAAATGTTCTTGAAAGCTATGACAGGTAAAAACCAGTTTGCAGCCACTGTGGAATGTTAGGAAATAGTTAAGGTACGAGACATTCCAAAGTCTGAATACACACATCATCCCAAAAACTCCAGCTGGGCCAGAAGAATTCTCGTCATTAAAGCTTGGAACAGAGTAACTCATTAAAGAAGCCTACTGCAGCAGTGTTCACACATGGAGAGACCTTGCAGCTAAGGCTGGGCCCTTCTCAGAAAACTGAAAGCTGAGTGTGCCAGAAACACAGAAACAACCCACCAGTCATGCACCTGAGGACTAATCCCAAGCCTAAATAACAACCTGCTGCTGGAAAAAAAATAAATAAGGGGCCAATAACACACACAATGACAGGAAATTTTGCGTCTCTCTAACCCTCATTCACTTGCTGGGATTCTGACCCCCATATGATATTGCTTGGAGGGACTTTCGAGGGGGATTCTGTTGTCAGAGTGGAGCCCTCACAAATGAGTTAAAAGAAGCCTCAGACTACTTGCCCTGCAGTCCTGTGAGACAGCACAGTGAGACAGCCATCTCAGAGTAAGGAAGCAGGGACTTGGCAGGCATCAAATCTTCCATCGCTTTCCTTTTCAACTTCGCAACATCCAGGAATGTGATGAGCTATTTTTTTAATCCATCCACTCTGTGCTGACTTATCAGAGCAGTTTGAACAAATTGAGGCAGCACATGAACAAATAGGGAGGTTCCCTTCTAACACTGGGCTATAAAATTTTCCACTATCTTAAAGAAAATGTGCACAATGATGCTAAAAATATGTAATGATGATGGCATGGACACCTTCCATCATGGTAGAAGGACGCTGGTGTCTGGTTATTTTTTAGAAGAGAAAAACTACTAGATTGAGAATATAAATTATATGAGCTACAAATTTTATTATGATTGAATCACTACAAGTTTATTCTTAAATATCAGTAACACTTCCTTAATTAAAACACAAATGGTACTGTGAAATGAAGCACTTCCATAGTAAATAATCATATAATATTTCTGGTAAAATTAGCAATCTGATGACAGTCTCTAAAAAATTAATACCAAGATTCAGAAACATACTGATTTCTTGGGAGTCACAGTATATCCTTACAGTCCTTGTTTTTGATAACTAAGGGACTGGCCATAGGCTTATTAAATTTACAGTTCTAGAAAAAGGTAACAATTAAAGCAATATTGTGCGGCATTCCTTCTATTATGCTTCCAGCAAGTTACACCATCAAAGAAGTAGATTCAAGAAGAATTAGGCAGTTTAGAAAATAAAATGAAATCAAACAGAATCCTAATATTTGGAGAAACTTTAATGTTTGGAAACATTAAATTGGGCTACTTCAAGAAACTAAAGAGTTGGACTTAACATATTTCTCTGGGAAACAAAATAACACAGCCTTGGGCAAAGATTTCTTGGTTCAGTAAGCCTATTAGCTGAAACAACCTCGAGGCTCGCCAAAGTGCTCAGCACGAAGGAAAGACATAGAGAAGGCAATGGAGAGAACCTGGGTACCTAGGAGACAACGGAGGTGTACATGGGGACCAAAGTGGGAAGAAAATAAAGCCAATGTAGAATTAGAATTGAAAAAGAATTATTTTGTGTGTGGAGGGCAGTGTTTACTAGTACTCAGAACAGATAGGAAGAAGATACAGCCAGAACTCAAAATGTTTTTGAGTTAATATATAAAAAGACCCCAGATTTTACTTTTGCGTATTTGAATATTCAATCAATCCTCAACCTCTAAAATTGAAGCATTGATAAGCATGTGATACCTGGAAAGTCTTTGAGGAAGGCACATACTCTGGAAGCCACTTAAACCATGTCTATAGAAAACAACTATAAAATAAATAGTCCAGAGGACAGAATGAAGATTCTGAGGAGTATGGTGTGCAGGGGTTGCCCAGAGCAGCAGAGTTAAGTTCCCATTATAGCAGGATTGAAAAGGTTTTCATTTTTGATATATTGGAAATTTATTATTTGTACTGTTCCCTATTTCCCAGATTCAATTTAATGTAATGCTGAATTATATGTCATCTTTACAAATGACCTCAGCTTTTGCCTTCTATTGGTTCTCATCACTTTAATATTTTGAAATTATAGTGCTTAGCTATCCTACCTACATCCAGCTTAGATTGTTTTTGTTTTCACCCCACAAATAGTTTGCTTTTCATTAATTAGTTAATCACACTGAGTTATGCTTTTAAACTATACTATACTTTGTATAAATTGCAAATCAAATATTTTTATCGTGTTACTATATACATTGCATCTCTTTTTGGAAACTACTTTCATAATTTTTATAATAGTGTTTCTTCTTTCACTGTGTGGTTTTCTAGTATTTAAATTAAAAGAGAAATTTTTACATGGTTTTTAAAAATTTTGCAAGATTTTAAAAGTTTCTATAAAGAGAGATGATCTGCTCTATTTTCCTGTTTGATTTAATTCTTACACATTTTGCTACTCTTTTTTTATATATATTATTCACATACTGTACTTAACTGTCACTTTTTAATTATACTATTAATGTATTCAATACTGAACCCTACTTTTAGGCCCAGAATTTAAAAGAATGAACCTTGTCCTCAACTGATACTTCAGAAAAGACATTTAGATTAGCACTCTATGAATTTGTTTATTTCTTAGAGTTTAGCTATAGATATCTATACCTTACATTTGTTACACATACAATGTGAAAAGGTTTTCCTCCCTTTGTTTTCTTCTAAGAATATTTTTGGTTGGCTTTAATATTGAGATTTTTAAAATCTATTGGGAGTTAATGTTCACATATGGTGTGATACAAGGGAACTGCCTCACTTTACAAGGAAACATCCGGGGCTTCATCACCCTTTGTTGAAAAGACTGTCCTCCTCCCCATGAAAGACCATTAGCAACACTGTCAAAAAATAATTTGATCACACACTGCGGAGTTTATCCCTGAGCTCTCTATTCTATTCCATTGGTTTATATTTCCATATTTCCGCCAAGCCTCACTGTTCTGCCTTTTACTTGTTTTAAATACTAATGAAGAAATATTAAAATTACACCTTTTCTACTTTTTCAAGATTTTGTTGCTATCTAAGATGGAAGATATGATAATTTTATAGTATTTTTCCCCTTTGAAAAAGTCCTGGAATCTTCATAAGTCAAAATGCTAGGCCTGTACATTATGCAGATTTTGAAGGGCTGACCACTTTAGTTTTCTAATCACAAATAGTGTCTACAAATACTATGGACATTAACATAGACTTATAATTAGTTTTATTGAATTGTATCTTAGAGACTACACAAATATTAAAAACTGGAACAAAAAATTAAATTACATTATATTGGCTTTTGTATTTGTCCATGTTCTTACCTCAAGCCCAGCACTGCACACTTGCCAGTGACTCTGTCTCGTGAGCTTGCGCTCTCCTTTGAGTTTCTTGTGGCGCCAGGGCAGCGCCAATGAGCTCAGCCAGGTTTGTTTGCCTGTCCGTGCCTATCTTACTTTCTCCCTCATTTTTGAAAGACCATCCTATATACAAAATTGGCTTCATATCTTACTTATTAAAAAACATTTTTCTCCCGATTTCAAATGTGTCATCCCACTACACTGCCTTCTGGCCACCAACGTTTCTTGTGAGAAGTCCAGGGATAATCTTACTAAGGATCTGTTGTATGTGAGCACTCGTTTTCTCCTGCCTTTTCTCTAGGTTCTTTGGAAGAGTTTTTTAAAAATTTAATGATTTTTTGTCTTTGTGTTACTGTGTTAGTTTTTATCTTCCTTGGCATTTGTTTAACATCTTGCATGCATATATTTTATGTCTTTCCTTAAAACGAGGAAGTTTATGGCCATTATTCGTCAAGTAAGCTAGCTGACCCTTTATCTCTCTTCTGGAACTCCTAAATTATGTACGTTGGTCTACTTAACAGTGTCCCATAAATCCCTGAGGCTCTGTTAACGTTCTTCATTTTTCCATTTTATTTTTCCACTGCATTAATCTCAAACCACCTATTTTCAAGTTTATAGAGTATTTCCTTTGCCTTTTGAAGAATTATGTTGAATATTTAGTGCATTTTTCAATACTGACTTTCAAAATTTTACTACTAAAATTTGTGATGAATTTTTATAATTTATATCTTTGTATATATCCTCACAGTTTCCTGATTTTCTTTAGTTTTTTTTCCATGCTTTATTTTAGGCTTTTGAGTGTATTGGAAACAGCTGTTTTAAAGTTTTGTCTACTAAGTGTAATGCTTGTGTTTGCTCAGGAACAGTTCTGAAAATCCATTTTGCCCCTTGAATAAGCTGTATTTTCCTGTTGTGTTTTATGTTTTATGATTTTTATTGAACACTGGGTTCTTTGAAATAAAACACATCTCTCTCAGTCTTATAGACTGCATCTAGGTCATAGAAACTAAATAGCAGTAGATATTTAAGACTTAAAATCTTCTTGGATAATCTCTGGCCATGAGTCTTTCCTGTGTCTATGTATGATACTTTTCAAATCCTCAATATAAGTAGCTGCTTTTAAATGCATTAATTTCCCTAAGCATCTCCCATTTATTTGCAGGGACTAGGCGATTATATTGTGATTGTTTGCCTGTTTCCTTTTGTCCCAAGAATCCACAGGTCTACAGTATTCTACTATCATTTATCAGCTATGCGTACTGATTCCTGTGACTCTTCCTAGCCTGAGATATAGGATCTAGTATTGAATTGTGCCTCTTTTGGACCTCTGAGTGACTTAGGTAACACAGAAATCAATTTCTCTAACAGCCCGAGATAGGACAGTATTCTCCATATTAAGTCTGTGTTTTTCTCTCTCCCTGGTTTCACAGGTTAACTGCAGACTAGACTTCTGCTTTCTGTAAACCACAACCTCCTGGGAAGAGTCTGGGTCAAGAGACAATAAGACTATAACAAATTTTTCTACCACTTTAACATGGCCTTTTGTTTGATGGACGTTTTTGTTGTTGCAGACTCGGTTTCTAGAACTATTACATTGTTACTTCAGGCAGTCTACATTTTGTTTATTTGTTCCTGGACAGTAGCAAGGACTTCGAGCTTCCCAGATGCTATCTTGTTGACTCAGTTGCTCTAAAAGTTAAGTTTTCTAATTGTGGTTCCATTAAGTATAAAATCCTTACACTTCTCTATGCTTGTCTTTCTTAATAATATGACTTGCTACTGATTGGTTTGCATATTATTACATACATCATCCTCTTTCTTCCCTTATGGGTAATTTGCACTGTTTGCCAAGAATATAAGTGATTTACTTTTATTTTGAATTTTAATGAATAAATATGGAGGTTCTGAGTTAACTTAAGAGGTGAGTGCATACTTTCAAGATGTTTACTCAGATCATCTTTAAATTCTAAGAACTTTTATCTCATTAAAATTATAAATGTTAATTCGATTTTATTGCTGTGATTTTGTACTTCAGGTATTTTGTTCAAACAACAGGTCTTTTTTTAAAAAACCCATTTTAAATGTTTCTGTGCTTATTATGTATGTATGTATGTATGTATGTATGTATGTATTTATTTAGTTTGTCTGGCTTTTTTTGATACAGGGTCTTGCTATGCAGTTCAGACTGGCCTTGAGCTCACTTTGTAGCCCAGCCTGGTCCAAACTCACCTTGTAGCCCAAACTTCCAATGATACTCCTGCCTCAGCCTCACAGTTTCTGGGATTATAGGCATGTGTCACCACGCATGGCTTTGTGCTTATTAATTTTTACATTTTATCTCATTAGTTTTCTCTTTCCTCTAAAATTCATTTATTGTTCCTTTGTTCAAATGATTCTACCTTGAGAAATGTAAAATTCATTTTCGATGTTTTTGTTTTTTCCTTTAACTTCTTCCTAAGTTTAAAATTTTTATTTCAGATTTTCCTGTGTATGTATATGCATACTACAACTTCATTGAGAAATAATCTGTGTGCCACACAATTGAATAATTACATGACTGAATGCCTTTTCATGTATTCAGAGAGTCCTATAATAACCCTCTTAGTGTGAATTTAGAACACTTCCATCATGGATAAAGGAACCCTCTGCCCATTGACAGTCACTGCATCTATTTCCCAGCCCCATGCAACCACATACCTACTTCCTGTCTTTAGAATTTGCCTATTCTGGACATCTCATGTAAACGGATAAATACACTATTTTGAAATTTGCAGTTGACTTCTGTCACTTAGTACGTTGTCACGATTATCTTCATTTCCTGCTTTCCGCCTTATTTCTGATGCATTCATATTCTGAGTTGATGACTCTCTGGCTCATATAATTCTGTGCCTTTAAAAATTCTTGTTTAATGCTTCTCAATTTGTATTTTAGTATTTTGCTATAATTTTCCCCTACTTCCTCATTGTTGGTGGTTAAATTTCATCTGCTGAAAACTTTTGAAGATCACTTTCTACTTTCTTATAGTACATTTGAAGTGGATGTTTTCTGAATTGTTTTATGTTTTAAAGCACCTTTTGTTTTCTGAAAGTAATTATGGTTAATTGCATGTAACTGATTTTTAGTGTTTCTTATGGCTTACTAAAATTTAGAGTTTACCATATTCTTTTGGTACACTGAATTTTTTTCTTCTAATTATTGTCTTTCCCCTGTGTGTGTTAATTGGACTGAAAAGGTAAAGCTTCTTCAGAGGTTTTTATATCTTCTATTTATTTAGAGTCTGTGCAAGACAAAGTTATATGTAGGAACAAGCCTTATCAGTTTCCATATTTTTCTAAAATACTGGATCTCTATTTTTGCAGAACTATTAAAATTATTGTGACAAGCAATAGACTTACAAAAAACTTTTATCTCCCTTTTCATGTCACAGCCCTAACATTTGATAGATTTTACTGTATTAAACAAGAGCATTGTATGTTTGTACTGCACGTTAGATACAGAGAGTGTTATTGTTAACTGACTTATTTCCTTTTCCTGTAAAAGGAAGATTTTTTCTCTCTGTTTTACTTTAAGTAAGTGGAGTCATATTCCAGCATATTCTGGAATCATAAATTTCAATGAAAGAAATGTGTCATTTTTAAACTGAGACATACAAAAGTGCATATGGAGTTCTATTCTGTTATTTTTCCTTTTCCATAAACACTGGAGAAGGTTTACTTCACTCATTTTTAAACTGAGATATAAAAAAGTGCATATAGAGTTCCATTCTGTTATTCTTCCCTTTCCATCAATACTGGAGGAGATTTACTTTCTAAGAGTAAAGTTGAAAGATGCTGATAACTCAAACCATAGATTTTCTTAAGAAATACACATAATAACACTGACTTGGGAGGGAAACAGAATACACTTTTGTGTTGCCTTGTCATACAGGATTTCCTTACCTTTGCTGATAAGTATGATTTAGAGAGGTTGAAACTACCTTCTCAAAACAACAATAATTACCTAGACTTCTATATTTCATGAAAAATAAAAGTTCATAGTGCAAACAATAATTAAACCCTTAACAATGTAATGAAATTTCTTAAAATATTAAACAAAAGTCCTTATACTTAAAGTAATTATGACATAAAGCTTCATGTCACCCTCTGTGTTTCATTCTATGTAGATAAACTGCCAAAAAGGATGTATTACACAAAATAGAAATATGGAACATTATTTTGTCTCTTAAAAGAATAGGGAGCCAGAAAACATTTTATGTATTAAATTCACTAAAGGAAGATATAGTAAATTGGAAATTGGAGGCAACAATTTATAAGGCATTTAGATATCTCCAAATTTGTTGGGCACGATTGCTTTTGCTATTCTGAAGTTAAGGAATGTTTTCTCTAGATCTTTTCTCTAGAATGTTTTCCCTAGATCTGTGAGGTATGCTAATGGAATTTTAATGGGAATTGCATTGAATCTGTACAAAATTTTGGTAGTAAGGCCATTTTCACAATGTTGGTACTTCCTATGCATTAGCAAGGAAATTTTTCCATTTACTGAAATCCTCTTTGATCTCTTTCTTTCAGAGTACTGTAGTTTTTGATGCATAGGTCTTTTACTTCTTTTGTTAGATTGATTCCTAAATACTTCAGTGTCTTAGATGCTATTGTGAAATATATGGTTTACTTAATTTTTCTCTCAGTCTGTTTGTTCTTCGTGTACAAGAATGTTACTGATTTTTGAGTGCTGACTTTGTATCCAGCTACACTGTTGAATGTGTTGATTAATTGAAGAAGTCTTCTGGTGGAGTTTTGGGGTCCTCCATGTAAAGTATCATGTCATCTGCAAATAGTGACAATTTTACTTCTTCTTTTCCTATCCTTATTCCTTTTCTCTCTCTTGTCTGATTGCTCTGGCTAGTGCTTCGAGAACTATGTTGAATAGGAGTGGTGGCAGTGGACATCCTTGTCTTGTTCCTGATTCTAAAGTAAAACTTTCAGTTTTTGTCCATTTAGTATGACATTGGCTGTTGGATTGTCATAGGTGGCTTTGATCAGATTGAGGTAAAGGCCATCTACTCCTACTTTCTATAGGGTTTGTACCATTAGTGTGTGTTGGACTTTGCTGAAAGCTTTATCTGCATCTATTGAGATGATCTTGTGGTTTTTGTCTTTGGCTTTATTGACATGCTGTATAATATTTATTGATTAGTAAATATTGAATCATCCCTGTATTCCTGCAATGAATCCAGCTTGGTCATGGTGTATGATTTTATTGATGATTTGCTCCATTCTATTTGCTAGTATTTTATTGAGTATCTTTGCATCTATGCTCAGTAGGGAGATTGGTCTGTAGTTCTCTTTCTTGGTTGGGTCTTTCTCAGGTTTTGGTATCAGCATACTTGCCTTCAGAAATGAGTTAGGGAGAATTGCTTCCCTTTTAATTTCATTGAAGAGTTTGAGGACTGTTGATATTAAGTCTTCTCTGAATTTCTTGTAAAATTCTGCTGTGAACCTATCAGGGCCTGGACTTTCCTTTGTTGGTAAGTTTTTAATCAAAATTTTAATCTCGTTAATAAAATTAGGTTGTTCAGAATTTTTACATCTTATTGATTCAACTTTGGTAATTTCTACATGTCTAGGAATCTGTCCATTTTTTATGAGTTTTCTATACTATTAAAGAGTTTCAAAGTCAGGTAGAATCACAGTCTCTGACCTGAAATTATACTACAAATCTTCTGTAATAAAATCAACATTGTACCGCCTAAAAACAGACCAGAGGATCAATGGAACAGACTGGAAGAAACAGCTACAACCACAAACACACTCAGACACCTAACCTTTGACAATGGGGCCAAACAAGCTCACTGGAAGAAAGACAGCCTGTTTAATAAATGGTGCTGGAAAAATTGGCTTGCCACTTGCCAGTGACTGTAGACCCAACTCTATTACCATGCACCAAAGTCTATCACTGTGCATCAAACAAAATGCATCACAGATCTCAATATTAAAAGAGAAACACCAAATCTATTAGAGGAGAAAGTAGGTAAACATCTTGAAGACATAGGGGTAGGTGGAGAGTTCATGAACAAAAATGAAAATTCATGGGAAATACTTCAAAGAATGAACAAGTGGGCTCTCATCCTTCTGAAAAGTTTTGCACATTTAAAGAAATCACCAGCAGAGTAAAAATATAACTCACAAATTGGGGAAAAATTTTAGCTGGCTGTCCATCAGACAAAGGTCTTATGTGTAGAGCATATAAAGGATTAACAAACATCAGCCCCCACCCAAATTCAAAGGCCCAATCCAAAAACTGGCATCTGAGATGAACACACACTTCACAGATAAAGAAATACAAATGGCAAATAAATACATGAGAAAATGTTCAATGCCATTAATCATTTGAGAAATGCAAATTAAAAGAACATTGAGATTTCTTCTCACTCCAGGAAGAATGGCTAGCATTAAGAAATCAACCAATAACAAATGTTTGCGAGGTTGTGGAGAAATAGGAACTCTTCTCCACTGCTGGTGGGAATACAGACTGGTTCAACTACTGTGGAAATAATTTTGGAGATTCCTGAGCAAACTAGGTCTAGAGGTCCCATTCAAAACAGCAATTCCCCTTCTGAGTATGTTTGCTGATGATCTGAGAACATCATGTCATAGCAATATATGTGCACCCATGTTCACAGTGGCACAATTTGTAATTGCTAAATTGTGGGAGCTACACAGTTTTCCATCCATTGAGTAATAGATTTAAAAAAATGTGGTACTTTTATATAATGGAATATTACTCAGCTGTAAAGAAAGATAAACTTGAGGCTTTTATAGATAAATGGTCACAACTAAGGACCATACTCATAAGTGAAAAAAATCAGACCTCCATGTATGAGCAACGTATTGTCTCACTAGTGTAAGTACCTGAAAGGGTGAGTAAAAATTAGGAGATGTGTTAGACATTGTGAAACTAAAGGAAACTGCTCAAAAGTAAAGAGCTACTGGGATGAGAGAAAAGAGAAAAGAAAGGGGAAATTATGTACATATGTATATACAAGATAGCTAACATAGTTGTACTACTGACTTTTATTGCTTTATTGAATGGAACAATTAATGATTAATTATTTGATCAGTCTCGCATGTCTGTATTTGTTTTCCTGAGTAACCACTTTGAACCAATCAATATGTAACACAACAATCATTGTTAATTTCATATCAGTTTGTCTGTAACTCTGTATTGCTCGTATTGTTCTTATGCTATTTTGTAAATGGATGTCTGTTGGTTAATATATTTTCCTCCTCTTAATTTTAAAATAAGCTTAAAAAGATACCTTCAAATCTATTAATCCACTAGACTATGTAAAACTCTCATATTATTGAAAATTTCAGCTGAGTATTGATATTGAATTATTTTTCTATTAAATTAAACCATATTCCTGCCAAGTATGATGCCATGTGCATGTATTCTCGGCACTTGAGAGGCTGAGGCGGGAGAATTGCCACTAGTTTGAGGCCAGTCTGGGCTGTATGGTAAATTGAAGTCTAGATTTAATTACATAGTGAGACCTTGTTCCTCAAAGTAATAAATAAGTTATACTTTATTTTATAATGTAATATATTATTATGATAATATGAATTTTGACATTATGCTGACCTAGCAAGGCTAAAACAGCAGGACTGCATGGTTGTGACTGATGCCTTACTTTTTATGTGGCAGCAGTGTACATATATGCTAAGGAATATATGTTCTTCCATTACTGAGTGATTTAATTGTAAGTGAAATTTACTCTTCCTGTAGCTCCTCTGTGTTTTCTGCATTGGTGGGGATCGTGTTCTCGGTTATGTATTCAACTGATGCAGTTTTTCTCATTAAGTTCATATTATGCAAATGAAAATGCTTCTGAAAATCCTTGAACCAGTCTTTGTTCATGAACTTGAAGGCCTCAAATGCTGGGCTAGTATCTTTAGCACTTGTAGTTATACGGAAATATTTTCTGAGACTTCTGAATTCTCCCTAAGTTATATTTCCTTCCAGAATCAAGCTTCTGTACACATATTAACCATACAAAGTAATTATTTTTTGAACTGTCAGGAATGATTCCCTTTTAAATTACAAGCACCTTTTGTGCTGGCTGGGATCCTTTAAAAATACATTTTGTTCTTATTTGGACTGGAGAATGTAGAGTTAGCTGTGTCACAGTCAGATGCACCAAAACCTTCTATGTTCTAGTTTAACTTTTCTGTCATTATTTTATTTTAAAATTTTGCAAGATCTACCTTGAATTTCTAGACAGTTCTGAAAAATCATTATTTATTATGTTCAATGTAAACCTATGATAGAAGATATGGGGTAATGTGTTGACACAGCAAAACTGAACTGAGCCATAGATGTTATTCAACTTTATTTCATAGTTATCCAAAACAATTCTACAGCAGAGTAAGTGTTCAAGAAAAATCTACAATAAAGATATCACATACTGTAAATACATGTAAGTACAGGGATGATGCACATGATGGAATCTTTTAGTTTTTGCCCAACACAATAACAGTTGTTCATTTTACCAAGTATAAAGACTAATGTACTTATATTTAACACAACCTTTTTATGTAAGTGGCATAGACATCAAACTGTCTCAAACCCTCCAGCCAGGATGACTAAGCAGCAAAACACTTGTTTTTCCTATGTCAAGGTCAGAGTAACAGATCTGATATCTTTTCCTTTCCCTAATGATCTATTTGTTTTGCCTGAAGAAAAGCAATGTTAGAGAGACACCAAAGGTCCTGAAATTTTTATTTCCTTCGGGCTCTACATTATTCCTATACTGATTTTAAAAATAGACTCCTATCCCAATAAATTGATAACCAATGATTTAGTAGTAAAACTTACAATTATTAAATTATCTTTTCCAGTTTCTTCAAATGCACAGTACTAATAGTTTCAAGTTTCTTAAAATAGAAATTAAGTCTGCTAATTGTTTACCTTATATAGTGTTCTAATTCTTTACCTTATATATTATTTAGGCACTTGTTCATGATAAAGACCTATCACAAAATGAATTTGAAACTGTTATCATGCACTCAAATGTTTTTCAATACATTTAACTAGGCTATTTTTTTTCCTATGCAGTATCAGCAAATACACTCTGAGGATTCAAATCAGACTTTCTTGATGCTGCTTCTAAAAATTCTCTTCCCGCACTGTGGTCAGTGAGCTGAGTGCCCGTAGGGTCCTGTGATATCTCTTCTGAATTGGATATGCTACTACTGCCAATCATTATCCATTATAAGAGCATTAATAAAAATATATGTTTTTATGAATTGATAGATTCTTGAATATTTTTACCATTCACATGAAGACTTCTTCCCTACACGATAATACTAACTTTGATCTTGTGTTATGCAGTTGTATACAGGTTGCATATTTGGTTTTGGCAAAGCCGTTCTAGGCCAGTGGTTCACAAACAAACATATAATGATGGCAGTGGCATCTCAACATGTTAAAAATGCCTTTAAATCATTAGTTTAGATAACAGTTTCAGGAACTTTCCTCCAAATTAATGACTTATCATCAGTTGTATATTAGATATAGAATTGTACAAAACAAAAAGTATATGTAAGTACGTCAAATCTTAGTGATTCTTTTTTCTTTTTTCTTGGGCTTCCTGCTTACAGTAGGAGAGTTTGATAGTGTAATCAAAAAGCCAACTGTAGACATTTGTTGTTCCAAACACAGCCCAGTGGCAAGAATGAATCTTTATATGCAACGTGTTGTCCATATAGTTACTACTCAGTTATTTCAATAATGGATAACATCAGGATTTCATTTTATCATTTGGTAAATATTTTGACTACTAATGATTCCTAATATTTCATTATTTCCTAAAGTGATTTTCATTAACCTGCTCACATCCCCTGGCTTGATTATGTTTACTTATCACTTAGATAGAAGACATAATACAAATACAATTTGTAAGTCTGTAAGAGGTACATAATTCAAGTGGGTACATCCTTTGTTCAATTTACAATGGCTCTTTTCTCCTTGAAAAACAGAGAAGAGAAAGATACACACACACACACACACACTCACACACTCACACTATCTCCTTTTACATATATTCAATCCTTTTTTTGACTTCTGTTAGCCATGACTTAAATTTGAACAATTTCACCAATGGTCACATGAAGTTAGATGGTCAGAAGTCCAGGTCTTTCTGATGTAAATTCCCAGAAATTTGTATTGTAATATGGTGCCAAAAATATGGCCATGGTAAAGCGAGGGACTGAAAATCTTTTATATAAAAGATTGTGCTTCCTGATAATGGTTAGTTAGATTCATTAACTGATCACACCTATGACATAACTAATGTAGATCACTGGAACTGTGTTGAATGTTAAGAGTAAAATGTGCATGTACTGCAGTGTGAAAGGGCAGGCTTCTTTCCCTGCAACATTCTAAACATGAAGTATTTTATTATTATACCCAATTTGTTAAAATAGTTTCCTTCATATTTAAAGAAAAAAATTCAGTAACAATTATTTCAGGAAAACCTTCAAAGATTAATTTGAAGAGAAAAGAATGAACAAAACCTGTGAAGCCTTTTTCCAGAATCTGTGGGGAGAGTTGAATCTAGTTACTGATATTACCTTTATTTCTCCTATGTATTAATAGATTAATCCAATTATTGGTGAACTAAGGTGATGCCTGACACCTACCAGACTTAGTTACTTAAAGTTCATGTTACATCCACCTCCTTCTCTTTACTAGATAGGCATATTGAATGTAAATTTATCTCACTTCGGTGTGTTATGCAATGTTTATATATATGCACAGGTGCATGCTTTGGTATAAAGCTTGAGTTGCCCTGAGGAAGTGTCTCATGGTGCATAGAACACTGAAATGCATGCAAAACCTGACCTTCAGTGCTGTGCTGAAGTGTATCATTTAATCAGTCTCCAAAAGCACATTTTACCGAATTTTCATTTTTAAGTTTGTATATTATTGTTTAATGTAATGTTTTCATACCATAAATATTGACATGTTGTGCAGTTACTTAAACCAGTGTTTGCATTTATTCATAATTCATTTTGGACTAATGTAACCTGCACGGGTTTAGGGCCCACATATCTGGTAAAACCCATAAATCCTTTTCCCCCACAGCTCTGCCAGCATTTGCTATTGGTGGATTTCTTTCTTTTTTGCTTTGGATTTTTTTTTTTAAAGAGAAAATAAAAAACAGTGATCCAAAATTTCAGAGTAAGATAGCACGAGAGTAACAATGGTAATATATTTCATATTGTTGTCTTCAAAGTAGTTGCTCAAATTGCAAGACATAGGCTTGAAAAGTTGATCAAACAGTATAAGCACAAACTTTCCCTTTTAATGAGCTAATAGAAATTAGTTGTTTAGCTACCTTAAAGCTTTTTCCTTTTCCCTTCTTTTCTCATTTTCCCCATTCCAGTTTGGATTGAAGAGTGTCTTATCATTTCTCTACATGCATTGTACATTTTGTATCTTACTTACACTGTCAGTTTCTTACAGTAGGGAGACAATACGATGTTCACACATGCAAGTCTGATTTACTTCATTCATGAGTATGGTCTCAAGTTGCATCCATTTACCTATAAAAATCTCAGGTTTATCCTTCTCTAGAGCTGGGTAGTACTCATTTGTATAAAAATACCACTCATTGTTATCCTATTCTCAGCTGATGGGCATTTGGGTGGTTTCCAAGATTTAGCTATTACAAATTGTGCTGCTATAAACATGGGTGCACATATGTCACTGTGGTATGATTTTTTTTTATTTTTCTGGGAAAATATCCAGAAGGGGAATAGCTGGGTCAAATGGGACTACTAATCTTAACTTTTTGAGGAATCTCCACGCTGATTTCCATAGTGGTTGTACCAGTCTAAACCCCAGCAACAGTGGAGATGGGTTCCCTTTTCCCCACAGCACCTCTAGCATTTGTTATTGGTTTATTTCTTGGTGATATCTATTCTTTCTGGTGTAAGGCAGAATCCCAGTGTTATTTTAATTTACATCTTTGAAATGACTAATGATGTTGAACATTTTTCACATATTTATTTGCTATTTGTATATCTGCATCAGAAAAGTGCATATTCATCTCAGATGCCCATTTTGGATTGGGTCTTTGAATTTGGGGGATCTAATTTCTTTCAATTATTTATATGTTCTAGATATAAGGGACAGATTGCTAAAATATTTCCCACTCTGAATTATCTTTTCACTTTGTTGGTGATTTCTTTTGCTGTGCAAAATCTTTTTAACAAGATGTGATCACAGTTATTTATTCTCTGAAGTATTTCCTGTTCAATCTAGGTTTTGTTTATGAGGTATCTCCCTACAGCTATGTCTTTAAGATTTCTACCTACTGTCTTTCCCAGCAGACTTAGTGTTTTGTTTTAATATTTAGATCTTTGACCGCCTTTGAGTTTAGTTTGGTGCTGATAGACTTGGGTCTAGTTTTAGTCTTCAGCAAGTAGAGAGGCAGTTTTTCCAGCATCATTTATTAAAGAGGCTAGATTGATTTCTTGAGATAGTCATCTTTTTCTGAAGTGAGATAGAATCTCCAAATTGTTTTAGTTTGCATCTCTCAAATGGCCAGTGATGTTGAACATTTTTCATATAATGATTTGCTGTTTGTACTTTTTTATCTGAAAAGTGTGTATTTATTTCAGATGCCCATTTTTAGAATGCAGTGTGGACTGGTGCCACCACTTTGGAATCAGTGTGGAGAATCCTCAAAAACCTAAAATTAGAGATTCCATTTGACCTACCTTGATATTACCTATTACCGCTCTTGATATCTCCCCTGAACAACTGGAAGCATCATCCCACTGTGATATATGCACAGCCATGTTCATAGCAGCATAATTTGTAATAGACAAATATTGGAAACATTCCAAATGCCCATCAACTGATGAATGGATAAAGAATATGTGGGAATTTTTTTATAAAACAGAGTTCTACCCAGCCATAAAGAAGGTTAAACTGGAGACATTACTAGGTAAATAGATGCACTTGGAGACTATACTCCTCAGCGAAATAAATCTAACACACATGTATAAATATTGGATTGTCTCTCTGGTGTGAGAAACTGAATATGTAAATAAGGACCAAACTGTATAATGGATTTGTGAAACAGGAAAAAAGTGTTCGAATGGGAAGGGACATGGGGGAGGGTAGAGGTAGAAAGAAAGGAAGGGAAAGGAGAAAAATAAGGAGAAAAGAAAGCTAACGTAGAAACAAAGCAGAAGAGGGGCCGAAGCGAAGGGAGAAGGGGAAAAATAAGAATCCATCTACATCATGTACGTGTACAAGTTTCATATGATGAATGTGATCATTACTTATATGTAAAGTGTGCCAATAAACTTACGATAAAAAGAAAGTAGAGTCCATATTAAAAGTTGAATTGGAAAGATAAAGTTCTTTGCTCCATTTTCCTTCCCTGAATCATCGGAGGAGTTCAAATTCCTACGAACTCCCTTCTCAGCTCCTATTTTCCTTGTCTTACTTAGCTTTTCATATTTTTTCCGTTTACCCCCAAAACCGTGTTTAAACAAACTATACTTCACTGGCTGCTTAGAGTCTTTCCCGGTGGAAACACATTCCCCGCCGGCGCTATCTGCGCTAATCACATAACCAAGCCGCTGTCAGCTCGGAGCTTTTACTGCACTTTAGTTCAGGTCTCCTCCAATGTCAGTCCAGACAGTGATCCGACTATTGGTTTTCTGAGACTGTTTCTGTGTAGATGTCTTTTGACATAGGAAGGGGAAATTTAATCTTTGCAATGAATGTGAACCGTAAATTTAGTGAAAGAGATGCTTTGTGTACATTGCTTTACTATATAAATTCAATTTAGAGTAAATGTGAAGCTTAAGAATATTTTCATTTTATATTAAGTGCTCTAATACCTATGGTTATTGCCACATATGTACCTGCATTCGAAAGTATTTTTATTCTGCTGAATTATTCTAATCATCTCTGTATTATATTCACTACAGTCACTACAATAAAAATTAGAAGGCTAAAGAAAGAATCATATAGCATGTTGACAAATAAATGACTATTAGTTTGTAATTGATAGTTCAGTTGAATATAGTTTGGACTAATGTTATGATTTTATATACAATTTAAAGTAATATTCACTTTTGTTAACAATATGCTACAAATACAATTTACTTTGACAAACATATGTCAGTTAACTACAATGTATATTTTTAGTAAGTTAGGAAAAGTAAGTTAGTTTTTGAGAAATAAGGGACCCCATGTTCTATTGCATATTCTATCACTGTGTTTAGGTAAATGATCATATCATATTTTCTTCTAAATTCTACAGCAACAAAATAATGTGTAAAGAGGATCTTTAAAACATTTTTCAAATGTGTTACTTAAATTATAAGCATCTTATTAAAAAACAAGTGAACACGTACTAGGCAAATATATCACCCTATTTGATTTATTTTTGCAGCTATTAGTCATTATGCCTTTCATTTTACCATTTTATTTGCAGTCAAGTACTATTTCCTTTTTTTCATCTAAAACATGCTTATGATTGACATATATTTGTGTAAATTCAGTATATTCAAAAAGTAGAACATAAAAATTCACATTAAATGCAGAATCAGTTATTTTGTTCCTTGTAGCACCTGAAATTAAAGCACTGATTTTACACAATACAAGTTTTCCATGTGGCAAATCAGTTAACACCACAGTAAATATACCACCTAACTCTGCATCGATGTCTTCCATTACCCGTGTGTAATATACTGTTTCTCTCTTATTTTACTTATAATCTCTCTTGAGTGCTGTGTTCTTTCTAGCAAGAATCTAGGGATGAATCTGATCCCAAGCTAAAGCAACTGTCGTGATTCTTTCACTCTCACTTGTAGAACAGAGACATTCATTTACTCACTGAATGTTATTAAGCTCTGCGCTTTGCTCTCAGAGGCTGTCCCTAGTCTTTACCGAGCTTTCCGTGTTTTCTTCCCTTTGCTTAACAACTGTAGAAGAATTTCAACTCATGCTCAACAATTTCATGCTCAACAATTTCTTCCCTGCAATTATATTTCTTCTACTTTTCAATAATGTTTATGATTATTGTGGACCAACGGTATATACCAATATAAATTCCTCATATAGTCAATGAATAATAATCTGAAATGTATCTTTAAACTTTTTCACAGCAATACTTACGTTGGTGTTTGAACAGTTTGAGAAGCACTGGATGAGACACTTTAGAATTCATTCTCCTATACCCAAGAGTAACTATATCAATTCTTAGCTATGATCTAGAGTAATATTGATCAGACATCATTGCTTATCCAAAAAATTTAATCTTCAAAGTGACAATGAATATATTTTAAAATTAGAATACAAAATTGGGTAACTGGTGTGAATTTTTCTACCTATACACCTGAATGATAGTAATAACTACATGAATGCTTATTTTTCTTTTTTCTCCTGGTTCATCTAAGATGTCCACAACAGGCATGTAATACTTTTAAAATAGGAATAAAACCAGATATGCATCTATAATCCCTGATCATAGTGGAATGATGATGCTTATCCTCAGCTTCTCATTCAAATCAATTATAAAACTAGAAAAATATTTAAACAACCCTTTTTGAATATTGGACTACTCACAGCATAGTGCC
Source organism: Dinomys branickii (assembly GCA_004027595.1). Taxonomy (NCBI): domain Eukaryota; kingdom Metazoa; phylum Chordata; class Mammalia; order Rodentia; family Dinomyidae; genus Dinomys; species Dinomys branickii. Next base: position 23,420 of record PVLD010015415.1, on the reverse strand, counting down.
ACAATACCTGGGTGCAATTAGGCACATTAAGAACACCCATAGGGGCTGAACATGCAGCTCGGTGATAGAGTGCTTGACTTGTGTGTGACTAGGGTGTGCTTGGCTCGTATGGCAGCAAGTTCAATCCCTCCTTGCAAAAAAAAAAAAAAAAAAATAGATTTTTGTCCAGAAGCACGTTATAGAGAGCGGAGCAAAGGAAACCCTAAGCCAGGCACTCAAATGGAGAAAACTCCATGACACAGTTCCGAGAACGAGGACTTCGGGATGCCAGAGAGACAAGACTCATGCGGAAAAACTGCCAAGGAAACCTACATTCAGTCCACTTGACCTTCGTATGGAATACTGAGCTGTACTTTCATTCAGTAAAACTACATGATGGATTCAGGCAAAGAATAAAGAGAAACATAGCTGTAAAACTAGAAAACTCACACAGGCTGGGGGATGAGGACTGAGTTCCAGTAAAAAATGGTGGACATTAAAGGCATGGAAGAGGGACCTCACAAGGTAAGAAGTTAATGAAAAGAAAGCTAATTTATTACTAAAGCAAAGATGAATCTAGATCCTTTTAATCAGGATGATATGCTTGCCATAACTAAACTTCACAAACTAGATGGCTTCAATGACAGTATCTTTTACAGGAGCAGGGTGAGATTAGAAGTCCAAGATGAAAATGTAACGAGTGGATTTCTTCTGAGGTCACTTTCTATGGATTGTAGGTAGACAACTTCTACTCTATCCTCGGGTGACCTTTTATTTCTGCATGCACAGTGCTCATTATTTCTGTCACTGTTCGTGCCCAGATATCCTTGTTATAAAGACACTGGTCAGATCAGATAGGAGCCAATCGCATGGTCTCTTTTTAACTGAAATACTTTAAATAATTTACCTCCCTCATTAATATATATGTGAGTGAGGTATTGGAGATGAACATTTTAGCATGTAAATTGGAAGAGGACACAATTCAGCCATAATGTTATGCTAAAAAAAGATTCTAAAATCATAAAGTTAATCTTCAATACAATTAAATGGCTAGAGATGAAATTCTAATAGTTTTATAAAGAGAACAATAAACACTAGGATTAGATAATATAATATTCACCATCTCTAATATTCAATAGAAAAAACTCATTATGCCAAGGAGCTGGAAGTGTGACCTATATTAAGGAGATAAATGACTTAGAAGAAACACACAAAACACTAATGATAGTAATAAAATTAGTAGAGAAGGACGTTAAAGAAGCTATCTCAATTTTTAGAGTATGATTTCAAGTTTAGAGAACAACACAAAAATAATGAAGCAGAAACATAAGCTATAAAAAAGACCTAAATGAAACACTAGAAGTGAAAACCTACAATTGATGAAATAAAAATTCCCTGAATGGTAATAATATAAAATAGGCACACAGAAGAACAGATGGGCAACATTAAAGTAAGCTGTTTAAAATGAAACATCAAGGCAGGAACATAGCACTTAGGAAAAGAGATTAAAAGTATCAACTGTTACACAATATCATGTGATTTAGTATACACTGAGATACCAGATTATGAGTCCTTTACAATAATGTCAAATGATCCCCGTAAGAGGTATGATCAAATATGTTCAAAGGTTAAGTAAAAAATTATTACAGTACAAATCACCCTGCCGTTATCCTTCTTTAGAATACTTTCCCTTACTCCAAATGCATTTGTCCCATTGTTCTCAGCGCTTTCTGAATCAGTTCTGGAAGTCCTTTCATGAGTGTTTTTAGTTGTGCTGTGTTGGTTGCCTCAATGTCCCGAATTGATTCAAAATATTTACCTTAGACAGTAATTTTGAATTTGCAGAAGAGCCGAAAGTTGCACAATGCCAGATTGAGTGAATAAGGTGGATGAACATACACCACAATATTTGCATTTGACAGAAATTTCTGTACCAGAAATGCTGTGAGCCATGACTAATTATCCTGATCAGACCTGAAATCATTTGCCTATTTCAGAGGCTATTTTCTACCCACGTCATTTGTTACATACCCTCATAAGCTCTTATAATGCTGAAAGTTCACTGTAGTGCTTCTGGGTAGACATTCAGATCACATACTTCCAAAGGACAACCAACACCTTAATATGGAATTTTTGTTGATTTTACTGGTGTTGTTTGATCTTTCCACTTCAGATTCCAGTTTTCTAAAGGATTTGCCCCAGTGATCTAACTTTCTGTTACTTGGAATCACCTACTAAGAATTCAACTGCATCTCAATAACACCATCATCTGTGGGTCAAGATTGGGGATCAATACAAGGCCTCTGAGGATTGATGAAGTTTGTACTAATATTGTTTGGACAAGATTTCATGCCTACCTCTTATATTCTGAATAACCGCTGTGGAGACAATAATACATAATGTATTAATTATTGTAACTCTCCTACTAACCTGTTATGAAACTCTGTTTTAATACTATTTTTATTTTTTCTTTTTACAATAAAAAAATCAAAATTATAGTATTCAACCTCCCATCTCAAAAGCCTCATTTCCTTCCACTACTGTAAAAGGCAATCAATTCATCTCCATGAGTTCTAAGTCTCCACATCTGTGGAATTGCTTGAGAACCCAAGCCCAGCCTTTGCTTAAACTCAAAGCAAATTAAGCCATAAACCTAAGTTACATCCAAGTCTTAAGTCTAAAACATTTGGGAAGGCCCACTACTATGGCCTTGCTAGTTACACCCCACATGACCACTCTCTTGGTCTAAATCTGGTCTCCAGTGCAGCTTTACCAAGCAGACACTCCACATTTCTGCTATGCTTAACTTCTCAGGATCTCCAGTGCAGCCCCATCGTCACTCTTATAAATTTTCACCCATTATCCTGTCATAAGGACCATACCTGAAAGAACTGGCCCTGCCACGGACTGCCTAAGCTTCCAGACAGCCCTCTGAAATATTGGTGGAATCTTCTATGATCCCACAGCTCTTGCATTCTGTGTGTGTGAAAAACCAGTGTCCTGCAGATGATGCTAGTGTCCTCTGCCTGCAGGAATTATACCTGGGCTGGCTTGGGCTGTGACCTCAGTTCTCTCTGTGCTTCTTTCCTCCAGGAAAATCCAAATAAGGAGCAGAAGGATGAGTTTCAAGGTTTGGGACCAGAGCCTTCATTTTCATCCACTACTTGAAGTCTGAATTTTGGTTTAAAGTTAGGATTTTAAATTGGACCCCCTGCATTCAAATTCTAGCTTCAGCAGTTAATCTTTCTATATTTTCGTTTTGTTCTGTTCTTTAAGACAGGGTCTCACTATGTAGTTCAGGCCGGCCTTCAAATCATTATGAACCCCACAGACATACAGCCTGGGGAAACTATTCTGCAGGGTAGTTCTGATGGAGAAAAGACCCCAAAGATATCTTCTCAAAGGAATATTTTTAATCAAATTGATACTTACATCTTTAATCCTCTAATGGTTGGAGTCTTTCCCAGTCCAGAGATACTCCCAAGACATCTTTTCTAGTTTCCCAAAACAAAGTCCTTGGTTTCTTTTTAACAATAATAGTCTGTTCAGCGTCCTTTCTGGCTGTATTTTTTATTATTATTATTTTTTGGGCATTAGTTTTAAATGTGCTCCTTTTGAAGACAAATTGTAAGTTTTTCTAATTGTGTCCCCTCTGCTCCTCCTTACTCTGTTCTCGCAATAAATCCAGTTCTAAGCAGACACTAGTAGCTGTGCTGTTGTCATGAAATTTATTCCTTCAGACAAGATAGGTCCATCACTGAGAATCTGGAATGTTCCGCAAATACTCATGTTTAGTTTTCAGAGATGTGGCCTTGGATAAGGTGATTGGATCATATGGGATCTAAACTCGCCCTGGGATTAACCCACTCCTGCTGTCATGTTATATTACTGAGAGGTGGTAGAAAACTTAGCGGGTCAGGCCTAGCTAGGGGAAGTGGGTCACTGAGGAAGTGCCCTGGGAAGGAAGTGCCCTGTTTTCTCCCCACTTCTTTCTCTGTCTGCTTTCAGGTCACGCTTCTGTGGACTTTACTCTGCCATGTGTTTTTCCACTGCTGTAATATTCTCCCTCACCATATGTGCATAGCAGTGGAGGCACATGACCATGGGCTGAAACCTCGGAACTAGAAGTCAAAGTTAATGTGTCCTCTTCTAAGTTGCTATTGTCAGCTACACTTCCACATCAATGGAAAGCTAACATAGAGATCTTTAAGTTTATAAAGTTTCAGAAAGCAGACAACACATAAGTGAGTTCTTTGGCAGAGTATAATAATAGCCTATAGTCCAGTTAATCTTTATGTCCATCTAAATCCTTATTAACATACTCTTTACTTTTCACATTTCTACAGATATTATGATCTTCTGAACCCACACCAAACTGTCCATTAAGCCCCTTTTATAGTTTTCTAAGCTTTTTTTACTCTGCTTCTCCAAGCCTTCCCAAATCACTCTTATAAAATCTAGATCCTTCTGAGCTGCACTGTAAGGGAATCATAGCCATGACTAGCACTTATTGGTACTCATTTTCTGTGAAATATTTCCATCACTGTAAAAAAATCTGAGATAAACAAGAGCAGAAAAGATATATTTTGGCAAACAGTTTCAGAGGCTTTAGTCCGCGGTCATGCAGCTTTGTCGTTTTGGGGACTATGGTGAAGCAGTACAGCATGGTGAGAGCACGTGTCAGAGGACATTTGTTATATCACCGTACCCAAGAAGAGAAAAGAGTGGCTGGGATCCTAAAATCCCCTTCAAAATAGTGCCTGCAATGATCCCATTCCTTGCACAAGGCCCAGTTCCTAAAACTTGCATTACTTCTCGTAGTATTGCTGTCGGGGGGGTAAAATTATCAACACTTGGGCCAGTTTGGAATATGAAACCCATGTCCTAATTCCTATTCGCCAAAGCTCATAATGAGGGTGTGGTGATTTATAAGCACTTTAACTTCTTGTTACACACCCTTAGTCTGACTTGTGTGTGTTTTTAAAGTTTCAAATTGTTATGAATGTTGGATGAAAAGGTGCAGGGTCAGATTTAGGTAAAATCAGGAGATGATCAATTGGCTACTTGCATTATTCTATAGGCCACACTTTACAAAGTGATCTATGACGAAAGATTAAGAGGTTAGGTGTTTGCCTCATTTAGGCTAGGGAAAGTAAATTCTGAGAGAAGAAAACATTTTGAAATTGAAAGTGAAAGAACACAGTAAAAGAGTACAATGCTTTTAAAGAACAGCAATAAAAATACTATTTATGAAAAAGTGTGCTGTAGTGTTGAAAAATGTTCATGGAAATATAAGGAGAAGAATAAGCAAAAAATGGTTATGAACAACTTTTCTAAGAGTCGTGATGAGTTCAGGGATTCACAGCAATGGGGTTACATGTTCAGAAGACTGTCTTGTGCTGGAGAAATTGAGCGAAGTTTTTAAACTTTTTGCTGAGTGTTTTCTTTTCCAACAGAATTAGTGAGAACAGGAAAATAACCAAAGTAGATTGAAAGAGACCAGAGAGTTTCCATAAATGTAAAAGTTTATGTATGAAAATTTGGGGGCAATTTCTTAAAGTGAATCAAGATGTGTAAGCTCTGAGCATCATTAATGTTGAAGCATTATTCTTTCTTCTTATGATATCAAACTTATTCTGAGAGCAAGTTACTTATCTGGTGTAGTTATTACCTCTCATGCCTAGAGAGCCGTGAATTTGCAACACAGACTGACCAATCAGAATATGCAACTTGCTTATTCCAGATGAGGACATATGAGATAAGCAAACGTGGGGTTCTTTGATTCAATGAGAATGGAAACCAAGAGACATGGAGAGCTTTTATTATTCTTTAATTGTGAGCCTAAAATTTTGGTAGACATTTCTGTCTTAATAGAAAAATTAAAATGAATTTGATATCTAATTTTGTAATACAAGACTGTCACTTAAATGTATAAATATTCTGATATGTTCATTAACAAGAAATTTACTTAATGTCAGAGGTTTCACCAGTCTGCATTCCCACCAGTAGTGGAGAATAGTTCCTATTTCTCCACACCCTTGCTAGCATTTGTTATTGGCTGATTTCTTAATGGTAGCCATTCTTACTGGGGTGAATTGAAATCTCATTGTTGTTTTAATTTGCATTTCTCAAAAGACTAATGATGTTGAACATTTTTTCATGTATTTATTTGTCATTTGTATTTCTTTATCTGAGAAGTGTGTATTTATTTCAGCTGCCCATTTTTGGATTGGGTCTTTGAATTTGGAGGGGCTGATGTTTTCTTCTTTGTATGTTTTAGGTAGAAGATCTTTGTCTGAGAGACAGTCAGCTAAATTTTTTTCCTAATTTGCGGGTTTCTTTTTACCTTGCTGATGATTTCTTTAGATGTGCAGAAACTTTTCAGTAGGATGAGATCCCATTTATTGAAGCATTTTATGGGCAGTTTGGCTTTCGTTCGTGAAATCTCCACCTATGCCTGTGTCTTTAAGGTTTTTAGCTACTTTCTCTTCCAATAGATTTAGTGCTTCTGTTTTAATATTGAAGTCTGTGATCCATTTTGACTTGAGTTTGGTTCATGGTGATAGACTTGGGTCTATTTTCAGTCTTTGGCAGATGGCAAACTAATTTTTCCAGCACCATTAAAGAGGCTATCATTTTTCCAGTGAGTTTATTTGGCTCTTTTATCAAAGATTAGGTGGCTGAGTGTGTTTGTGGTTGTGTCTGTGTCTTCTAGTCTGTTCCATTGACCTTCTGGTCTATTTTTTAGCCAGTACCATGTTGATTTTATTACAGTAGTTTTGTAGTATAATTTCAGGTCAGGGATTGTAATTCCACCTGACCAGCAATTTTAAATATATATTTTCATTTTAGGTTATATAATTACTTTATACACAATTATAAATGGTACTATTGCATTAAAAGTTTACTGTTATTCAATATTTTAACTTTGATTTTAAGATTCTGTGTACTATTAATTTTAATGGTTATGAGTTTATCATCCTATAATTATTAGTGAAATAATTAACATTTATTACATCACAAATATAATACGAGAACTAAAACTGTGTTTTATTTTTATTTGTTTACCAAGCTAGGGTCTCAGAAAACACCATCTGTGCAAAATTGCTGATGATGACAATTTTAATGAAAAGAAAATAAGGCAAGGGCAAACACATAGGAAGGAAGACTTGGCATTTACTTTTGTCCCTTTCTATAATGTTGCATCAGCTTATATAGACACATACAAGTATATCACTTTACTTCTCACAAATCTATCATGTGTGGGTTCATGTTCTATATCTTTTATTAGGATAATATTTCTCATGTAATAAAGTTTTCATTAAAACAATAGCAAAAAACTTGCTACTGCCAGTGAAAACTAATTTAAAATATACATAATATGCAAATGTATAAATCACATAATTACAGCTTCTACAATAGATAACTGTGAATAAAACATCATTCAAAAACTTCTGTAAGACATTGTGATAAGTGCTAGGAATAAATATAGTTTTGAAATGTGAATGAAGATAAGTAGCTTCTAACTTAGAGACACATTCATTTCTGTGTTCCCCTAATATAACAACTGCTCACAAACAACTTTTATTTTCTTCTCTGATATCCCAAGTAATTGTCTTTCACTTCACTCCACTGATAGAGGGGACTGCACAAAGGACTTAATATGCATTTAATATAAATATCATTATATATGTGTTAAATAAAGACATAAATATGTGTGTAGGTGTTTCTAAAAATTAGGAAGAGTTTCATTTATCCTATTATTTGGAAATATGCCATTATCATTGCTCTGTCTGCTTAGCCCTATTATGGTGTCTCAGAAAACAACAAAAAAAACAGAAACATTGCCCTGAGGACTGAAAGGGATGTAGGCTACTCAGTTGGTCTAAAGCACTGATAAGAGGGGCCGGGCATGGTGGCACACACGTGCAATCCCAGCACTAAGGAGGTTGAGTGAGGCAGGAGGCGAGTTTGAGACCAGCCTGGCCTACAAAGTAAGCTAAAGGCCAGCCTGAGCTGCGTATGAAGACACTGTCTCAAAAACACACACAAAAAAATAAAATACCATACAATAAAATAAAAAGCACTGATGAGGAAGGAGAGATAGTGAATCTTCATGTGCAATGACTATCTATTTTCCCATTATTACCTCAGAGAAATCGAGTATTGTTAATTAATGGCCTGTGAGGAAACACCCAAAGACCAAGACTGGGAAGGACTGGATTTAATTTTTTCTAGGTTCAGGCAAGCTGAAATTGGAATGATACCAGCAAATATCTGGAGTGGAAGCTAAGTAGGATTTGGAGTTGAGGGTTGTAGTCTCAAATATTCTGGGGGAAACGTCTGAGGTCAAAGGTACAAAGATGATCACTGCATACAAAGCTGGGTCTTCCAGAGGCAGGGAGACTGTAGGGTGAGTCCTGAATTTCTTTAGGGCCATCAGTTCTGTTTGCTGAGGGCAGTATGGATGTCTATTGTTTGTAGAAGACACCATGTTTTATTTAGAAAGTCTTTGCCAGGCCAGACTAGACAAGTATTAACAAGGAACCTGTGGTAATCTGAACGCTTCTGTTCTGTCAACATTTATGCATCCATTCCTAATTTCATTTTTTTTTTTTTTTTTTTGGCGGTACTGGGGATCGAACTCAGGACCCTGCGCTTGCTAGGCAGGCGCTTATTCCACTGAGCTATATCCCCAGCCCCTCCATTCCTAATTTCAATATCTCAGTGTTAGGAGAAAGGGATATTTGGGATATGACTGGGTCCTAAGAGTTTGTATTCAAGGACTTGCCAAGAAGCCAATGACAATTATGGCTTCTCACAGACAGCAAGTGAATTAAGAGAAATGGCAAACGTGTCAAGGACAGTAACATTGGATACACAGAAAATAAACCTCACAAATTTGGAAGGAAATCAAGGAGACACCCCCAAATACCAGACCCAGATGTTTGCATGATTGAATGGTACTCAGAATTTTAAAACAGCTAATTCTATATCTATTCAAATTCTTTTGTAGAATAGAGAAATAATTTTATGTAAGCACAGCATAAAAATAGTAATAAACAGTGACAAACTCACATGAAATAAAACAAAACATTTTATTATAAATACCAATTCCAATGCTCTCAGATAAAATATTAACAATTGAATCCATTTCTATATTAACAGAAAAACCTGTCACAACTAAGATGGTTTCATTAAAGGATGACACCCATATTTTAGTATTAGAAAATTCCCCCTAATATTGAAGTTTAATTCTCTTTAGAATGTCAAAGAAGAAATGGGATTGTATAATTATTAAATTCACCCTTGGTAAAACTAGAATTTCATTGTAAACATTTCTTAAAGAAAATATGAAATTTATTGACTAGAAATAAAACTGAATAATGAAATTATTATAAACAGGTCAAAACATTTTCTATATGTAGTGGTAAAAGCCAAATTTTCTTATTCTTAACCAAATTACCCTAAAAGGATGTAAGTGGGGCCAACTCTTTCAAGGAAAGGTATAAAAACTCCGGGAAGGATAAAGAAGAATAGGGAGAAAAGCAGGGAGAGAAATTACAAACAGGTGTAATGTTAAACAGAATATAGTTCACTAACACATTGACTCTATGTACAGGCCCCTCTCGATATTTCCAGAGGGGCTATATGAGCACTGTGCGCCATCGGTTCTCTTTTTATAAAAAAACTAATGATTCTACTGATTTGGCACATTTCTTTATTATAGCATAAATCCGTGTTTATATTTTCATCTATTTATACTTTTGTATTTTGCTTCATAGAATTGTCTTCCTATCTGTATGGCAACTTCATACCTTTAATCTCTGTTTTAATTGTACTTTTATATGTTATAGGCTAGTCCACCTGTTTTGCTCTTCTGAAAAGCTCCCTAAAATGTTTATCTGGCTACTACTTGTGTTTATACAATTATATTTTTTAAAGTTGTTCTGTTTTAAGGTCACCTTCATTTTGGAAAATGAATGAGGAAGACTGGAATCATTATGAAATTCTGTTTTTTGTCTAAAGGAGGGTACCACAAAGAAGCTTGGAAATAATCACGCATTCTCTTGGATTTATAGATTTCCTGTTCTGGATTCCACATGCACCTTGTGTGGTGCAGTTTCCCTACTTTTTGCAAGTACCACAAGTTACCTGGGGGGTAAATCAGCACTGCATGTCCCTCCTCTTCAAATGGCAGTATTAGCCCTGCTCGGCTCCACTCACGGGCAAGGGCGTGTAGTACACTAAAGCAAGTGTAACCGTCATATTTATATCTGGACGTCCTCCATTGCCCCTTGTGCTCATGCTGGGGCCTCTGGGCGGTGCTTGGATTGTGGAGGCACGGGCGTGGCCTGGAAGGGTGTATCTCCTTGCTCCTCCCTCGATTGCCCTCGGCTTCCTGCTGCCTGCCATGACCCTGTGCTTTGCAGTCCTGCCCTGGAGCCATGAACTGCCTTCACACTGTGGACTGTCGCCTCTACACACCGTGAGCCAGCATAAGCCTTTCCTCCTTTACGTTGGGAGTGTTGGGTACTGTGTCAGCAAGTAGAAAGTTAACTAAGACCTGACGTGCGCAAAAGAACTTACCGTTTAGACTAGACTTGGAACTAGCCCGCTCTCATTTCCATAAATGACCTTAGATGAAACAAAGTGCGGTCAAACCAAATGACAACAGTTAGGGAGATAGCTTATGTGCATCTTGAGGCTATGGTGATAAGAATTATTAAATATGTGACTCAGCCATTCAAGGTAGCGCAGTTAGCCTTCCTGGCTTCAAGGTTAATTTTGCGCTTCTTATAAGAAAAAGACACCTCCATTCCATGAGCACCATAAATCTCACAGAAATGGTGGATTTGATGTGAGTTCTAAGGTACTTGGATGTATATCATGTCTCAACACAACTTAGTCCTAAGATCAACATACTAAAAGGCAAACTCTCTGTAGACACATATCTTGTGTAAAATAGTTTGACAGGGAAAGAACGCACACACAATACACTTTCTTGTCGGCAAAAAGCAAAAGCAGGAATCAGATCATTCTTGTTGTCACTAGTCCAAGTTAATTCTGAAATACTAGTGGGCAAAATTTACTGTACATAATCTCTTCAGTGGTAAACATGACTTACTTAGAATTTCAGTTCTAATTCCCAGGACTGTTTCCCAGGTCAGATATTTTACAAGGCTTCACACTGTAGAAAAATCTTTCTTTTCTGCTATACTTGTCAGCTTCCAAAGAATATATTAAAACCTGCACCCTTGGTGAAGTCAGTACCGCCAACCTACTTACATGTAAAAATGTTTACGTGCAGGACTTAGAAGAGTATTTGTCGACATGAATAGTTCTTTGCTGAGACACTTTGAGACTTTTCAGTACTCGCATACTCTGCCAAAAGCCACAGTCACATCTTCCTCCTCACTTGTCCAAGTACTGAAAAGAAGCTTTATTGATGTTCTTGGGTCTGCTTCTGGGAGAGGACGGTACGAGGGGACGTTAAAGAGCTTCACTTGACCTACAGGTGCAAAGCGTTGGTATAGTTGCACTTTTTCAACATTGGCAAATTTGGCAAATATCATCTTATTCTAGGAATGTTTCTGGGTGAGCTTGTGGCAGGGAAGTTCATGATGCTGCCTTGCAGGTGAAGCGAGGGTAAGCAAATATATGAGAGACTCTTTCGGATGTGGTAGCCTTAGACAGCATGGCCTGCAACTCACTGATGCTGCTGGCCCCATGGAATGCTCTCCTTATCTTGGCTTTTGTGTTGATATTTTCTTTTTTGTGTGTGTGTGTGTTGACATTTTCAACAGTGTCATTAGGTTCAAACTTGATGATGTCCTGCTCCCTCAGGGTTTCCACAAAGATTTACCTTTTTTCATTTGCTGCTCAGCCATTTCATTGAAGAGAAAGAGCTGCATTCAGTTTCTTTTTATTGAACTTAATTGTTCATTTTATTGAACTTAATTGTTCACATTATTAATATGCTGCTTTGGGACTTTTAATGTCTCTTAGGAGCCCTATAGTGCTTCCAAAATTGCTGTATGCACTCTACTTAAGCTACTGCCTAAACAGAGTATGTGCATGTGATAGTGTTGGTGGAAAGGCAGAAAGATGAGTGATCAAAGTTACTAGAACAATCCCTATGTCTAAGGGGTCGGGAAAAACCTGTTCATAGAGAAACTGTAGCAAAGAAAGGGATAAAATGTAAAATAGAAATCAATAGAAATCGATGCCTAGAATCCATATTTTTTAAAATCTGGCAAATTTACATTTTGTCCAAATATTTTGGTGATTGTGTGATAGGTTAAAATTGCACTTTACAATGTATTGGATATTTTGCACATTTTTCACTAGACATTTTCATTTCCTTTTTGTTGTTATTTTTTCTTTTTAAATTTAATTTTTTTTAAATTTTTTTTGGTACTGGGAATCAAACTCATGACCTCACATCTGCCAGGTAGGCACTGTGCCGCTGAGCTGTATCCCAAGGTATTAAATTTTAAAATTTTGAATTCACATAAATTGTATGTGTTTTTGTTGTTATTCTTCCTATGCTGACATACATTCATTTTTGCTATTTTAACTGGAGCTTTAGTTTTCTTTTCCTCTATCAAGTTGTTTGTATAAAAGAAAGTTGACATCTAATATTAATTTTGTCTATCTACTATGTTTTATACTCCTTAGAACACTTCCTCTGTGGAGTACCTTTTACTTTATTGTATTATGTTTTCCTATTATACCTTTTCTGTAAAGGTTGCTCTCCGGTAGGCATTCATGTAAGACAGTCCTTCCACTTTGTACCAATTCTAATTGCTCCAGTGAAGAAACTTCTTCCCCAAGCTTTCTTGAATTCGATATTGTAACATTGTAATATTCCACTAATATCAACTCATTGTTCCTTCCATGCTGCTATTCACATATGCAAACAATTTTCTAATATTCATAAGGCAAAGTCCTATGTTCAGTGGATCTGGGATTAAGGGACAGAAAAGTCCAGCACAAAGCAAAAGTAGTTTTATTGTAGGTATCGTATGAAGTGGCATAAAGCCCTTCTGACCCTACATAAGTATAATGCTTAATTTTATGTGCCACATTAACTGGACCATAATATTTCCAGATGTTTAAACATTATTCTACATGTGTCTCTGAAGATGCTTCTTAATGAACTTAAACTTTGAGTTACTAAGAGAGTATAAAATAGATTTCCTGCCCCATGGTAAACTTCATTTGATTTACTAAAAGCATGAATAAAAGAAAAAGACAGGTTGGGTATAATTTATTTTGAGAATTTATTATTTTTAGCTGACTGTCTTCAGAAATAGAGTCTTTTCCTGTCTTCAAAGCTGAGTTTACACTGAAATGATATGACAGGCCTTCCTGATTCATTAGGGTGTCAACAATGACCTGGAAATTTTTCCACCTCTAGAACCACATGGGTCAATTCCTTATAAATACTTTTATATGTCATGCAGGAAATCATATTGACTCTATTTCTCTGTGCAAGGTAGACTTAACACACCCATGTTATTCTTACCTTGAGTCATTGCTCTGTTTATTCCAAGTGGACTAAGAAGAAACACACTGTCTGAAGTTCTTACAATAATAAGATTCCTCACCACCATCTTTCACGCATGATGAAACACTGAAGGGATATTTCACTTTTGATTTCCAAACACCTAGCCAGATGTTTTGAGATAATATTTCCAACATTTTCCTCTTCTATACCTAGCAGAGGAAGTACTCTTCTCTTGTACCCAGTCCTGTGCACTCTCCACTGCACTGCAGAGCCTGCTCGGAAATACTCTTTTCTCAAGTAGTGGCTGCTACTGTGAATTGAGAAACCAGAGTTAGAGAACATTAGAGTGTGGGCCATGTGTTGATAGTGTGTCTCTCTAGTCTATTTCAAACTTATGTTTACCATTTCAATTACAGGTGACTTGCTGTTAGTTCTGCCTGACATAATAAAACCCCGGGCGTACTGATTATAGGTGTTGTTTTGTGGCATTCTACGAATCTGTATAAGATCTTTATTTACCACAGTTTCCTTTCACATAGTGAAATCTGCAAGATCAGTTAGCCTGAATGTTAAAGTGGTTTGTCTCGAATTACTATAGAGACTCCTCTTTGAATTCCACAAAGCTGCAGGATCTTGAGCAGCCAATGCATGGGTTAGTGAACTATTCCCATGAACTTTATATGCCTTTTGCAATCCTGGGAGCATTACCAAGCACTGTACCACTGTCCATGGAAACATTTGAACTCTGTTCTTGAGCTTAGAGAGTACTACTATTCAGGTTTTCAACAATTGAAAACCTCATATACTGAGTCAGCTAGGATGTTCCTAAAGTTTTGTAAAACTTTATCTTACTAAATAGAGTAGATGGATCTTACTAGGATATAAAAAATTTGCACCACTTTCACTTCCAGTTATCATATTTTCATCCATACAGGAGAGTGTTGTGATATTGTTTTAAATTAACAAAAGGTCAAAATCTGTTCATATTATTATGTTACAGATAATAGGAAAATTATCCCAGTTCTAGGACAAGATGATGAATGGATATACACAGGTGTCTGTCCAGGAACATATAAATAGTTCTTGGTACCCCTTAATAGACATGAAAAAAATAAGTATGTCTTCTTGGTTAACAGCACCATAACAGGTAACAGAGGCTATGCCGATCAGTTCCACTAATGATATCGCATTTGGGATAGGAGCTACGCTGAGGATCATCTGGTTACATTTGTACTAAATCACGGCCCTCCATTTTATATGCTTTAGTTCTCTTAAGAGATAATACTGGACAATTTAACAGGGATATAATGATATTTCATTACCCTTAAATCCTTTGACATTGACACAAGTATCTCCTGTTCCACAAAGAATGTACCCTTATTTTTTATGGACTCTCACGGTGTGAGATGGACCAGTTTTATGATTTTGCATAATCTTTCCTACAATAATGATACTTCCTCTGCCAATGAAGACATGGACAGGTATTTGTGTCTGGTACTCTGAATGTCTGCTCTGACTGTAAGTCTAAGAAAAAGGAAATAACTTCAGTGTTACTTTGGGAACTAATAAATAACACTGTGAGGGCAACCTTCATCAGAACTGCATTTAGAAGCCCCTCCACATCCTCATTTCTAAGAGGTAGGTTAGAGTTGGCATTTGGGGATCACTTATTTTGGTTTGAAAAAATATTTGGCACTTAATCAGACAAAACCCACTTAACAGACTGAGAATAATAACAAAATGTGCACATATACCTCGACAGGCATGTGGCAGCGGCAGAGGGAACGTCTATCTGTTTTCAAGGCCTTCTTTCATGACTCCCACACCACAATCATGCAAAAATAGGAAAATTATGCAACCAAATATAGAAAAAAACCCTATGGATTATAAACTGAATTTAACACAAAATTACTTTTATTAATGTGGATCCAGTTTCTTAAACTGTTCAACAACAGAAAAAGGCAGTCACATAGTAAGGTGACAGAAATCACCTTATTGAAATGCTGAAAATTACAACATAATGAACACACTTCAAAATAATTTAAATATTTTTAAAAAGCATTCACAGCACAAAATTGATAAATACTTTTAGCATAATTTTTAATTTAATAGAAGATATGGGCCAGATAATAGCCTTGATTTTGCATCCTAAGATGATATTTAAACATAAGGATCCTACTTGCAGAAATGATATGGAAAATAGCATCAAAACTGTTCCTGTATTTTTATAGCAAAAGATTTTGGTAATATCCTGGATAATGATGCATTAAGGCCCTCCATAAACAGTAAGTAGTCAGGGTTCAAATTTATTTTTGTCTCAACTAGCTATAGGTGACATCACAAAGATTATACTCATCTAGATTGAACATATCTTACTAATAAAGGGAAATGGGGAAAAATGAGCAGAAAATGTTTCTTTGGGATCTAAGAGAAAATATTTAGAGTTCAAATCTAAAAGAGTAACAATACTGAAGGATGATCGAGTGATAGGAAAAGTTTGCCATGGATCACAGCAACTGTGATATGTCATAGGAAACATAAATTCAATTATTATGCTTAGTGTTTTGCAATATTTATGTCCTGTACTGTAGGACTTCAGACTTTTCCCTGAAAACAATTCACCAAGAATAAATGTCTTAGCAATTTGTGCCCAGTACTGTAGATTATAAGTAACAACATTTAGTTTTCTTTAGAGACCTTCAGATGGAGAGACTGTCACTCAAATATCCTAAAAACTGCTTAAAATTCCTACAATTTTTATACAAATCACAAATTACACTGTGAAGAATGTAAATGAAAAAATTCTGACTCCTCTGTAGAGATTCCCTTTATATTACTCAAAATATGAAAATAAAAATGATGTACTTTGTTAATTCATATGTGCCATCATTTTCTTGGGATTATTTTTAAATTTTGTTTTCTTCTAGTTTTTGTAGAGTGAAATTAAAACAAAAGTAAGAAATCATATTTCATTTTTTCCTTTTTCTGTCGTTTTGAAGCAGTGTCTTGATATGCAGTTCAGTATAGCCTTGAGCTCACTTTGTAGCCCAGGCTGGTCTTCAACTTGCGATGATCCTCCTGCCTCAGCCTCCCGAGTGCTGGAATTATAGGTATGTGCCATCATATCTAGCTTCCTTTTTGTCTTATAGGGATATTTAGATGAATTATAGATCTCTTACCTTTTAAAATTGTTGTATAAAGTAACAGTGATTCATTTACATTTTTCATTTTATTTTTTAAAGAGCAGAGAATAAACTGAGGGTGCTGGTCCATGTCTACAGTCCCAGGACTCTGGCAGGCTCAAGCAGGGGAATCACAAATTCAAGCATGGTCTGCACAACATAGTGAAATCCTATCTCAAAGTCTGAAAATTGATAAATAAATTGATTAAGGAATTGAGGATGTACTTCAGAGGAAAGGCCACTGAGTGAATCCCCAGTACCACTACAAAACCACACACACAAAAAAAAGATTAAAAAGCAGAGAACTTAGATAAAGCCTTGTTCATTTTTGTTTTGTTAGTATGTTGTGTAAAGATTTACAATAGCCAAGAAAATAATCCTGAAAACTGATAAGACTGGTATAACGGAAGTGTTCACTCAGGTCAAATAAATTTTTTCTTGGGTTTCTTTTTAATGTGCATAAATTTGACATTTTCCATTTACTCTATGCATTTTAATAGTAGATGTATTTTTAGCTGTTAGTGCACTTTTTTCTCTTCTAATATTACTCTTCAGTAGAAAATGGTCATTGCTAATGACCAGGACCAAAAGGAAAGGAAATAAGAAATTTAAGTGATAAAAATGTAATTATACTGTACATAAGTTTCACACTTTACCCAAATGGTTAGAGGTAATTAACCATATTATGCAAAATAACTTCTCAATCTGTTAACATAACTGAATTAAAGTTAACATTGAATTAATAAATGACAGTTGGACTGATATTTGTCTTCTAAGTCACAACCTACTTGTCAAGACATCATCTGTGATGCGTAATCAACAGACGAAATGAACAAACCCATCTGGCATAATGTCATAATATCTTAAAATATATGTGAAGTTTAGGATATAGATCCAAAATATTTTCGTAGGACTGGGTAAGCGATGCTTTTACTTTTGACACTACCAGCTCTTTACAGAAAGATGTAATGTCTCATACTTTAGTAAATTTCCACATAATTTGAGCTCTTTGCCTGCAACAATTATTCATACGGAGAATTTACATATTTTAGCTATGATGAGATTCTTTGAACATCTTCTGACATGACACACATGCAAAACATCATAACTCCCTTTACTGTAAGAAAATCTTAGAGGAGTGAAAATTCTGGATAAACATTATGGAGTGGCAATGTGGGTTTCCAGATAGGCTTAAAAACACCCAGAGATAATGACTAGATCCAGAAAAAAATGCATCACAGCATATTCTTAATGGTAGTTTGAGGTGTACTTTTTCCAAATGGCTAGGGTTCAGGGCGATTTGGATTAATATGCATTGTACATATCCTGCAGATTAAGCTAAACTGACCGGGAAATGGATGGCCAATGAACCACTGTATCTATGCTTTGCAGGTACCTTAAGCAGTTTGCCACTGGCAACCTAATTATAATTCTGTATTGATGTAGGCAGTTCTGCAGTAGCTAAAGCCACTTTCATTTCATTGCTGAAATTCCTACAGATAAATGCAAGATAATACAGCCTATCTTTAAAATAATATGTATCTCTAAATTTAATAGTAAAATTTAATCATAATTTAGAAATAGCTAATGTACCCTGCTTTAAAAAGTGGAATACGCATTGTCTATAGCACAGTATAGGAACAAAATTATATGTGGCCTTCATAAAAGCCCCTTTGATATTTTATTGATGAGATTGTTTTGGTGACTTTCTAAATCAAGATCACTCATGCTACTTTCTAAAATATATTTTGATGCTTTTCCTTCAAAATGAAATGAAATTTTGAGGTGAAACAATTAGAAATTAAAGAAAAAATGTATCTTAGCTCAATGATTTGAACATTTTGGGAAAACATGTAAATTTGAATTTATATGAATATATGTATATATATATGTAAATATCTTACATGTTTTTAAGTTTGATTTCAGTAATTTAGATAATTCCATTAGGTTTCTAAAATATAATTAGAAACTCTAAAATATGACTACAGAATAAATCCCCAAAGATTTTTATACCAATAGCACTATAACTTGTGAATATATTACAGTGTAAGACAAAAAGGATTTTATAATTGTTATTAAGGTTATGGATTTGAAAATAGAAAGGTAAAGCTGCATTTTCTCTCTGGCTCAAATCTAGTCACAGAAAAGACAGAGAATTTTCTAAGCCAAAGTGAAAGAGATATAGCAGAAGGCAGATGTATTTCAAACCTGAGAGCCTTGTGTACTGCTGTTTGGAGGGAGCCAGGAGGAAATGGCGAGAAAGAATGTGGACAGCACCCTACACCTCTGGATGACACCTCAGGATGCATCCAGGACTTCAGCCCCACAGCCACAGGAAGTGGTTTTAGCCAACAGTGGGAATGACTGGGGAGATAAGTTATTCCCGCAGATCGAGCAACAAAAGAGTTGGCCTTGCCTGCACTTAGATTTCAGTTTATGAAATTTATAATCACATTTACTTCTAATATAGAAGACATATATTAATGCACTTGTGTTATTTTAAATCACTAAAATCATAATTTCACACTGGAGGAATATCATAAGATTTTGACTTGGCAGTTGAGCAGAAATAAAATATATTCAGTGCATTTATTTAGTTAATGTTTAAACTCTTTCTCCCTCATATTAGTAGTGGTACACTTCACGTAACAAAACTCATGGAGGCAATATGGCCCAAATGGATGACAAAACATCCTCATCATTATTTCTCTGTATTTGTAAATCCTCCAATCATAATTCCTATGTTCAACAATTATAATTGCTTCATCTCCATCCTCGTCTCCCTAAGCATCTTCACCGGGTTTTATAAAAACCACATGCGTATGTTTTAGGGTAAGTGGAAGACCAATCCTCTTGCTTATCCCTTCCTTCCCAACAATGCCACCAACAAAAATAAATAAACATGAAATGAAGAAACAATTGCTTTTAAATAAAAATGTGTTTATTATGTAATAAATAAATTTATTATGTGAAAAAAACCTTTTACTTGAAGAATAATTTGACGTGGATAGTTTTGTTGACTATGTAAGTCTTTTAATATTTGAACATTAAGAATATGCATTTGAGATAAAATCTCTGATGGTTATTTTTATATGTCAACTTGACTTGGTTAAGAGATGTCCAGAGAGCTGATCAAATACCATTTCTGTATATCTGTAGGATGTATCTGAATGTTGTCATATTTGAATCAGTAAACTGAGTAAACAAAATTCAGCTTCACCCATAGGTAGAATCCACTGAGGAATCAGATAAAATGGGGAGGAAGAGACAAAGTGAACTTTCTCTTTAAAGTTTTAAACTTCAATATGAATAAGCATTTTTCTCCTGCTGTCAGCCACAGGAGATTGTTGGCATTTGGACTCAGAGATGTGTGATTATACCAGTGGTTCCCTCCCCTAGTTCTCAGGAATTCTGCCTTGGACTGAGATTTCACCAGTGTCTTCCCTATTCCATGGGCTTCATATAAGGACTGAATGTACTACTGGATTTCCAGATGCTTCAGCTGGCAATTAGCACATAGAGACATCCCCTTTGGGCTTCCAACATAGTGTGAGCTAATTTCTGTAATATTATCTATTTATCTGTTCTTCTCTCCTCTCCCCTCCCCTCTCCTTTCCTCTCCTCTCTCCCCTTCTTCTCTGTTATCTTTTCTTTACCTGTCCCTTCCTTCTTACTCCTCCTCCTTCTCCTCCTCCTCCTTCTCCCTCTCCCTCTCCCTCTCCCTCTCCCTCTCCCTCTCCTTCTCCTTCTGCTCCTTCCCCTTCTTTTCTTCCTCTGTCAAGCACTTCCACAGGGATATTTCTGTTTTGAAGCCAACAAATCATGACTTAATCACTAAACCATAAATTAATATTAACCTTTTCTTTTTAAATTGTGTCCTATATTTTATTTTAGTTAAAGGAAAGTGACTAATGGATTAGATAAAAACTACTTATTTGAATGTAAACTATTTTTGAAATCTATTTCTGTGAGTGAAGACATCTAGCAATTGCTATAATTTAACTAGGACCGCATTTAACCTCATATAATAAGTCTTTAACAAATCCCCTATTTCTTCTCCATGACTTCCCTTC
The DNA here is from genome assembly GCA_004027595.1 of Dinomys branickii. Taxonomy (NCBI): domain Eukaryota; kingdom Metazoa; phylum Chordata; class Mammalia; order Rodentia; family Dinomyidae; genus Dinomys; species Dinomys branickii. The sequence goes on along the minus strand of PVLD010015415.1, from coordinate 2,673 downwards.
ACAGAAATTTTTTTCATTCCTGTCACATTAATGAAGATAATTTTTTAAAACTTATACCAATGTCATAAACTTGCATATATCTTACTGACAATAGTGTTTTTTATCTAGTGTTCCCTCATTGAAATTCTTTATTTTTATTGGACATTGCAATAGGTTTTTCCCCGTGAACATGTACTATTGCATTGTATGAGTATTGCATAATATACTTTGTGAACTATTGGTAATGGCCAAGTAAATTGTTTTCAATATTTTCGCTGCTATACATAATTTTGATGTAAAAAGTTTTGTGCATGTCTTTGTACTAAATTTGCATATTACTTTTGGGGAGTAATAGTAGGAACAAAAGAGGAATGGTTGGGATATGATATATATCACATTTGTTAGATACAGATAATTTTGCATATGAACTTAATAAAAACTAACTCCATTGCTTAGGTTAGTTCTGTCACTTGTTATGAATGATAGGGCAAGAGAACCTCTATTTTCTTTTTTTAATTCCATATTAAGAGAAGTCACTTAAGTTCACTAAAGCTGTAGCTGACCCCACTCTTCACCCTCTTGGTTAGTCATCAACTCACTTAAAGGAGAGCAGAGTCATAAAACGGAACAGACCAAACAGGACAAATTGGGAAGCAGGCTAAAAGTTAAACTGCAACGGTCATCTGAAATCCGGCTGTCTGACAACTTCTGGGAAATGTAAACTTTGTAACCGTTATGCGACATTCTTGTAAAATGGTTACTATGGAAATCTAGATATACTTAAAGTAAAGGTGAGATCTAGATTAGGGCTGAAATCCTTTCTGGTTCCTGGTTAGAGACTGTCCGTTGGTCGGCTCAGTAAAGCTCTGCTCGTTCCTGTCTTTTCAGTCTCCTATGAGCGTCTATCCTGCTGGCCTCGCTTACCATATCACCATTATTACACTTTTCCTTTCTGAAACCATTTCATACAATTTCCTTATGGTCTTTTCATATAAATTTTCCTGCTGACTAGAGAAGTTGAATACCTTCTGATAGCCTCATAGGACTTTTGAATACACTTTTGTGCTAAGTGCCTATTAAGTATTTTGCTTACTCTCTTTTTCAGAATGTTTTTTCTGTTCTTTTTACTGATTTAGCAGGAATATATATATATTCTTGATGTCAGTTCTTTTACAGACATTTGTACTGCAATATTGCCTCAAATTCTGTGAATATTGTTACTTCTTTTTGGTTCTGGGAATTGAACCCAAGACTGTGCTCTTGCCAAGCCAGCCCTGTGTTGCAGAGCTGTATCTCTGGCCCAATATTTTTACTTATGAAAAAGATCTTTTAGTACACAACATTTTCATTTTTAAGGATGTCCAATGCTACAGTTCCTATATGGTTTGCGTTTTCTGCATCTGCTTTAATAATAATAATAAACATTCTGCTTACATCAAACTCATGAAGATATTCACTTTTGTTATCTTTAGCAAGTTAATGATTTTATTATAATATAGAGGTTTGTGGTGTGACTGGAATTCATATTTGTGAATGATATATATTAGGGATCATGATCCAATATTTTTATTGGTTGGAAACTCCAATATAGTCTAAAGATTTTGTTAAAAATTATATGGTTTGCTCTTTGCGTTGCAATGCATTAGGTATCATCCTATTGACAATGTATTTGTAGGTCACTTTCTGAACTCCTCAGTCTTTGTATTGATTTAGTTACAATCCCCTCCTCCCTTAACCAGTGAAGCTTCATGGTGGTTCCTTCAATCTTGTCTTTTCTTCAATTTTCATTTCCATGTAAACTTTATAATAAACTCCTTGTTGATTTTTTGTCAATTTTCATAACAAAATCATCTAGCATTTTAATGTGGTTACTCTCAATGCAAAGAGTGGATTGTAGTGAAAAAGCAATTTGTTTGAACACTAGTTCAAATATGATCTTGATTTAAATAGATCATTTAAAATTCTATTGCTAATAAACTATAGTTAGATAGGAATGCGATGTTTTGGAGTAGCACTGCATATTAAATGACTATAGATAATGCTAATGTATTTTTTTCAAAGCTCTCACAGAAAAGTTTTTCATGGTTTTACTCTAGCTGCCAAATATTTGCATAGATAGACATGTTTATGTGATCTAAACATTACACAATATATATGCACCAAAATATCACATGGTATCTCATTAATAAGAACACTACTAATTTTTTGCATCATCTTAAAATAAATTCAAGTTATATTGAAAATAAATAAAATCCTAAAAATAAATGGGCTGGGGATATAGCTCAGTGGCATAGTGCCTGCCTGGCAAGTGCAAGATTATGAGCTCGATTCCTGGTACCAAAAATAAATGAGTAAATACATAAAATAAATGGAGGAATTAAAATCCTACCAGCAATGGTAAATATTTTAGGTCATATTGTTATAGACAGCTGAGTTAGATAAAAATATTATAGGCAGTCGGACAGGGCCAGGCCCTCCAGGGAGCCAGCAGACCTGAAGGAGCCAGCAGACCTGTGGGCCAGACCTCAAGACAAAAGGTGCTAAACAAATGCACCCACTTATCTCCCTAGGTGTAAAACATAGGGATTGATATTCTAAATAAGTAACAACCACCTTCTAAAAAGCCAGGAAGAGTCACTAGCCCGACCCCCACAGGAAAAGCCCCTGATCTGCATTCATGCCCGCTTGCTACGT